>HG718061.1:0-23262 GCA_000499725.1 Eimeria brunetti
ATGAACACAATGAGCACGGCAAACTGATGTTAGCATTGTTTGCCGTGATTGTAGTGAGTGTTCACTACAATGCGGCTGCAGAGGCTTCTGGTCGCTTCGTCTGCGCTCTCCGTCTAGCTAAGCTGCTTCTCCCCTTTCCGTGGATCCACTAGAGAGAGATTGATGAGGCCGAACCCAGGGATGAAGTTGCGTCAGTAGGGTGCGAGAAACGTGCATTGGAGTGTACAGTCGTAGCCACCACGACTGAATCGCTCCTGTCCCCGTTTGATCTTGTGGACCCCTTGGTGCAAGGACAAGAAACTGTTACTTGCATGAAAAGTGTGATGTACCTTCACGGACCACTGCTCCTTGCGTAGCTGTTGCAAGGCAAGCCACAGGTCTTGCATGTGCTCCTGTGCATTTCGCCTGAGCGGGAACGCATTGCTCATTTATATATCAAATCATCCTTCACTGATTGGTTCCAAAAACGTTATTGATATTTAACTGCGCTTCGGCAGCTGCATCGCCGAACCCCAAAGTATGCACACGTACACTAAAAGGCGGGTGGGTGTATAGAACGCAGTGCTGCGCCGGTTTTGGGGATGCAAAGTGGCAAGCAAAAACACCTGAGTAAAGCCCCGTTGGTGAATATACTGCTGCGATCTGCAACCTTTTGCCGGCCGTGTTCACAAGGAGAATGAAGGCACTGGAGAAGCACCAGCCACCGCCCGGCTTCTTCTCCAATGTCGGAATCTCCTAGCGCTAAATGACAGTTGAGACTTCTCTTTTCGTACCAGTTAGTGTTCTTGCCTGCCGCTATGTTCTTTGAAGTGCGGTGGTGACCGGCGCGGTGATACTGAGCTTGCCGCCTATCCGAGAACGAAGTCAATTGGGTGCATTGACGGACAGCAGGTAGCCACGTTGCTAGCTATTTACTGTTATTTGGCGTATTTGAGAGCCCTGCCTTTGATTGCCGCCCCTTCTGCTCTTCTTTGGGCGTCAATTGAATCAAATCCCCCCAACTGCCACCCTTCATGGGGCCGTTACGACGGGTTGCACATATCTCTATCATTTCCTGCAGTGCCTCTGCACTACGGAGGACCCTCACCACTGCCTTCTCCCTAGGACACTGTAGCTAGCCCTTAGAATGAAATATGCGAATGCTGCTAAGGGACCTTAGCGGTGCATTGCCTCATGGCATCCTCACCCATAAAACCCAATATTTTCGTGTGGGACGCACATTTGCGCCCTCCGGTGGGTCGTACAACACATGCGTTGAATTATGCCGTGGTAAAGCTGCCCCATGTGTTGGTGACGTAGCATTGTAATCCGTCCAGCTTTGTCCTAAATCCCAAATTTTACACCAACGCCTTTCTAACTTTTGTATCTTGCTTGCCATGGCCAAAGTCTATTCCCAGGGACTGCACCAACGAGTAGCCAGCTATATTTTTTATCCTTGAACTGCCACTAGTAACTGCTGGCCACCAATCAAAAACCGGAACCGGGCAGGATTGCGTCACAGGGGATTTACAGGCATTAGAATTACCTCTGGCGGCCCTACCACTTGAACAGACATTCTCTAGAGCCACCGTTATTTTTTATATGGGTTTGTGTGTTCCCCTGGAGGCGCTGATCAACATCCCGGTTGCTCAGTCTCTGCACATTTGAAGGATTACGAGCATTCCAGACCCTTCTTTACACATGCTTTGTCGGCCTGTTCTAGGGCGTCCGGCCCGATTCGGAATCTCCAGACCATTCATTGAGTCCCCCGGTGGAATCGGGCTTACCAGCAGCACCTTCACCCGCTAAAGTTCGAAACCGAGGTTTGATGAGGCTATAGGCAGCGTTTCGTGAGCATGCGGCAAGCAGATAAGAAGCATATGCATTATGGATGACGTGTACATATGGGGTTTGTATAAGTATGCGCAGTGGGGATGGCTTAGCCACACCGCCAACCTTTATTTACTTAGAAGAATCACGTGGGAACAAAACCGCTCACTGGGTAGACACGAACACGATTTAAAGTGTACTTCTTGCCCACGAAAAGACAGGCATGCGATGTACTCATTAAAATTCACAGCAGGCACTAGCCATTCTACACAGGGCATTTAAACGTTTGCTGTGGGTCTATCCGCCCTATGTACATAGGCCTTGTTACACGTATGATAACTGAAATGTATTTCGTAAGCTTAGGAAGCCGGAGAAACCTTGCTTATCCAGAAGCCTTGGGTGAAAGCACCAACGATAGGCATTTTAGCAGGATAAATATCCGGGGACACTGAGAATAGTCAGAAATGGGCAGCGACGAGAAGGCGGCCGTACCTAAGAGGAAATGCATTCAACAAGGCCAGGATGTGGACGTATTAAAGGAGGCGAGGATGTCCCAAAGACAATTCTCGTAACCTCAACGCGGTCTGGCGCTCACCATTAAATCATGCGAGGAGGCCTCCCAGATATGCTATTAGCAATCACCCCCGTTTATTATCCGGATGCCATGTTTGCGCTCGCTATCTGCTTTAGGAAAACAGTGCAGCCGCCTATGCATCTTCCAATCAGCATAAAGCTACGCTACAGCAGTAATTGGCAGTCCGGCTGGCGTGAAATAGTCACAATCAAAATCCTTAGTTTCTACACCCACGCTTAACTGGAAGTGGTACAATTGAAACAATTCCCTAACGGAAACCTGGATAAAAAGAAACGAACAACAACCTGTTTTCCCTGGACAGTGCAATTGTCCATATGCAAACGATAGGCTATACTTTGTGAAGCTAAATACAACTGGAGAACCTGTTCAACACGCTGTGCGCTGCAGAGTCTGTGTCATTTCTGCTCGACTCGGAAGCGTGACGCCGCGAGGCCAGTAGGCACAATGTGTGTAATTTGTTCTACCTTGGTTTTCGACCACCAGAGTGCACCAATGGTAGCAATGCTTCACGGATCGGGTGAAGATTGCCGTAGAATGAAGAACTTATACTGGTCTCCCCATGAAGCACCCGAAAAATGCTGTGTCGGACTGTTCGCCACACGTATCCCTTTGAATGGGTTAGCTTCGAGACACTCGGGCGTCAATCAATATATGATGGTTTGTACTGTGGTTCGCATTTCCGCAGATTTTGCCAAGAACCACATCGCGGAATGCGCGGGACCATGATTGCCGCAGACGGCTTAGCCTCGTAGCCTATTTGCCTGCAGTTTATACATCGGCACAGCTCATTCATAATATAACAAAGCTGGTACCGGGCTCAGGCAGAAGAAACTACCTGCAGATACCATAATTGGCAAAGAATTTTCGCTTGACAACGGTACCAGGGAAGCACCCGTGGGGGACAGGCCAGAAAGTTAGAGTATTGCAAGGTGTCGGGCACCATGTTGCTCCGGCTCTCTAACTGGTGCTCCTTTACCCCTTGCAAGTTGAATACAGGGCTCTGCTATTCCTCTTAGGCGGTGCTAGATATCGCAAGATTGACTGTGTACTGCTTGACGCTGGTGTCTGTCGCAAAAGACAAATCAGAAACGGTGGAGAGGGCCAGTAAACGGAATTCACGAGGTATAGCATTCGCTTTCACCTACTCGCAAATCGGAGATGCTCGTGAGCGCACTAAAAGGTCTGCCCACACAATGCAGCACATCCTTTCCTGCTTTCAGGGTTGTTGCGTTCCATGTTCAGCTTTGTCCCTCTTCACCCTTTTTTCTCATGCTTGCAATAGAAAATGGACTCGTCCAACCCGTATTGATGCTCGTATAGCTTCCTTTGCTGCGGTGTTTATATTCGATGTCTCCTGGTTGTGTCCGGACACACTGGTGTTGCTGTATACGCTGAAGCGGCGCTTATCCACCAAGTTATATAGTTCCTAAAGTATTTAATTACGATTATTGATTACGCTGGCAACGCAAGCGCGAGCTTTTCCCTGTTGTGTAGCTGCTGTGTTATAATACACCCCAGCTGGGCGACGCGGCAAATTCCAACGGGGTTGGCCACCACTGCCATCAACACACTCACTCATTCTCCTACTCCCTTATAAATGCCCTGGTGAGACAGACGCGCACGGAAATAGCCCTTTTAGTCCATCACATTTTGTGCCTACAGTAACCATCACTCAAAAGCCCGGAAGCAAGTTCTGTCATTACAGGAGAGAAGGGTATGCTGCTCAGGTGGATGGCTCTCGTTTACTCGTTGCGTCGAACGTACCGGCCCTTGCAGGTATCTGGAAGCTAACCATCACCTGTGCCTTCGGGCCGAAGCGGTTTTCATTACTTCCGCGGATAGAACATGTCGCCACAAACTGCAGGATATTGCGCATGAGTTTGTTGGATGGCCCGTAGCGCGCGGCGAATGTAAACCCGTTCACATTCACCCCGCCATGGAGTAACATTTAGCGGCGCGTCATCCTGCTCAGTGTTCACAGCCAGCGTGCCGCGAATAGCGTCATGCAGCACTTCGGTGTGCGCGCTTTGCCTGTGTCGGTTGGATACAAGATGCTTGTCAGGCTGTAGTAGTCAGGGAACGTCTAACACGCAGGGAAAAGCTGTCGCTGAAAACGCTGGCACAACAGTGTTACTCTGTGGGTCACCCCACAATCCCGAGTTTATATTCGGTAGCCATGCGGAATCAATAAACATTCGGATTAACTCCGGCATGAGCGAATCATCAAGGCAGCCCGCGGCAAATACGGTGGTACCTAAAGTGGAGGAGAATAAACGAAGCATTCACGCCTGAGGCTGAGTTGCCCGGAATATTTGATCGCACTCGACGTTTCGGATGTCATGCAGAGATATTTGCGCCACGCCGTGCTCAACAACAGGACTCAGAATATTTTTGATGCGCAGACAGATACTTCGCACTTCCTGAAAGGGCAGTCTGGTCCAGGGGTCGAATTGTTTCAGGCTGTTTGTAGTAGCGGCTGTTCTGAGAGCTTGGGGTATCATGCCGGCTTGCGCTTGCACAATTGTCGGTTTGGAGGGGCGTGGATTTCAAGCCTCTGGCTCAGCTTATTGAAAGGCAGCTGCCTTGTGTTTTTCGGAGTCTACAGTTCCCTCTCGCGCCTAAACTATGTGGAGGACAAGTCATTCGGGCTGTGCGGCCTTTCTTTTATAGCGCGGGTGTGCAACCGAGCACGTAAAGGCATGCTGTGCTGGCTTGCTCATCTCGATGTTTAACGCAAACAAGCTGACAGAGGCAATGGCAAATAAGGCAATAAGGCAAAAGGGCAAGAGAACGGAAACAGGATATTCACGTTATAGGGTTCTCATTGAGCGAGAAGCCTCTGCTGTGTATGCGTGACTACGTCTATTCTGCTAGAATGCTAGTGAGGATGCAGTGGGTCGAGGAGTGAATGGCAATATTGCCTTGCGCAGGCACGAAGCGTAGGGATGGGGTGCTTCGCTGGAGCAACGCCCTATGAGTCGATGCAGGAAAAAAACTCTGGATGGAATAGCTTACTGGTATAGCTGATTAGTATTCGAGTCCTTACCGTGCAACGCGTGGGAAACAGCCATCCTTTCTCCAGGCCACTTTGGTTCAGAGGAATACCAGAATAGCAAGTCCCATTGAGCAACGTCCTGACTATCAACCTGCTTATTTTAAGATTTGAAGAGAATGGATTAACAGCGATTTCTGAAAGCCTCCGATTCTCGTAACTTCTAATGAAAAAACCGAAAGGCAGAGCGTCATAACCAGGCAAGTTGCCGCCGAAGGATTATTTAGCATCGCAGGCGCCGGTCAAACAGCAGCGGACGGACGAAACGCTGATTTCCTTCAGTGAAGCGTAGCCGTCAATTATGTTTGACCGATGCCGGCTTAGCTGTTGAATTGTTCCCGGCGCGCTCCTGCACGTAATGCGCGAATGAGACAAAGGATATCTGGGGGAGCACGAACGTGCGCTGCGCTGTGGTAAATCGGTTTTGGATTCGTATATACCGTACATTGTGAATGCATCTAACATGGCAATCCGAAAGCGGAGCCACATTGTTCTTCTGTCCACTTGGACACTGTGAAAACTCAAGTGGATGATAAGCTGATCACGCAGGCGAGTGCGGGGTTTGCGATAATTGCCGGGAGGGGTAAGGACACTGCTTGTGGTTCGGCGCCAATGAACTCACAAGTATTTACTCTGCTGCTGGAGCAAGCGGCATCGCGTTTTGCAGAGCACTGAATGGTCCTACGCCGCATGCTTTAGTAGCGTCGCTGGTGACGAACACTAGAACAAAGGGCTATAATATGCAACTCGATATCAAAAAGTTCGGCGCTGTTTTACTTCGCTCGATAGGCTTACCTCGCGACCCATTTTTTAAAAATGGTAGTAGGGCCATGAGGATCTGCCGGGACGTGGAGAGATATGCTGGCGGCGTCAACCCTTCGCACACGAGGGAGCTGTTCTGCGGCGGCAAAGTCCACAAGGCAACCTGTACGGCCCTAGGCTGAATCTTAGTGGATCGTAGGACAAGCCTACTCTCACACTTACAATACCTGGTTGTGCCAAAGTCGTCTGCAATGGATGTACCGCCCCAATTGTGGGAAATTGCGATTGTCGCCCGGCGCGTAACGCAAAGTACGGCCATGAGGATCTCCCGGGACGTGGAGAGATATGCTGGCTTCGTCAACCCTTCGCACACGAGGGAGCTGTTCTGCGGCGGCAAAGTCCACAAGGCAACCTGTATAAAAAAGGTTGGCGCACGGTTGTTTTCTTTGGAACGCCCTGTGTTGTGGCAGTGCACGAAAGGACTTTCAGTATGGGGACCATTAGAACCAGGAAGCACGGGACCGCGGCGAGAGGGATTCGGACAGTGGTGGCTGTACCTACAACCTAGCTGGCCCGCGGTTCGGTACAATGCAGAAATAGGCTAGCAGCTGTGATGATACTCGCAAAGTGAAGGAGCCAAGCCAGCGCAATGACCCCCTTGCCCTGCGAGAAGCTATAGGTGGCCATTCGTACTCCACGGCAACAAGCGGACGCACGAGATTCCGCACTATAGCACAGTAAGCTCCGTTTGGAAAAATGTTGTGCGCAGTTTGGATTTGCTGACCATCATTGTACGAAGGTAACCAGGGTTTGAGTTAGCAGTGGCTTTGAGGAAGACAATGGCTCCGCGATGCCCCGTCAAGCGTTAAATTCGGTAACCGTACAAGAGGCTGGTAGGCTAGCGTAGATCAACCTGCTAAGCGTACGATTAACTACTGCACTAGTATTTAATGGGGAGGACCTATTCCGTTCTGTCGTGGTAACCTTTCTCCACCAGAAGCCCCAACTAGAGTCACTAGGATGGTTTAGTATGTTGCCCTATCCTAGTGAAACTCTAGACGGGTGGAGGTATGTTTATGGCTCCCGTGTGCGGGGAGCAACGTGAAACAGGCGGGAAAAAAATATTGTTTATTACTCGTATATGTGCCAGGGTATACGGAAAATTTGTTATTGCTGGCTCTGGATGGGGTTCCTTCTAGCACTACGAAGCTTTACAGGTGGCGCAGTATTCTGCCTAAACAGCTCGCCTATCCGGCATACTTCCATAGGGTTTCCCATAGGCCGCATTCTCCTTGCACTGTCTTCCCAGACTAGGCGATCCAACAGAGGAACTGGCTGTCGCGATGTGAAGAACCCAGATTTTTATTTTTAGAACGCTGCGTTCAGGTATTTGCAGTTTTTCTGCCATCAGCTACAGGGCGATGCGACAATTCACCATAGTTGTTTAAGGATAATGCTGAAGAACCCCCAATGAACCATGCGCCTGAAAAGCTTTTCCTGCGTTTTGCGTCCACCCGCGAGTGATGAAGGGTAGGGGGGTTCACTCCTGTTCTGCATGCTAACTGCCGGTTGGGGTTTCTGTTAGTATGCAACGATAGCCGCGGATAATTCTTGTCATTCTCCGGGATTGCCGCCGCGGTGTAACCCCTTTTCGGCACCTCCTGCGATCCCGGTCACCGGCGAATGCTGACGAGTTCCTGTCGGCTAGTAGAGCGAGTCACGACGCCCCCTTCACACCGGGACGCCTCTGTGAGCTACCTTGGTTGCCTGTATCAATTTTGTTGACGGCGATGAATTCATCATCGCCAAGCTTCGTGCGGCCTAAATAAACAGTGACACTCCTAGAGTTGACCTGCTAGTGTTCTGGGCCTTGGCGGTTCGATTATCGAGTAGGCGGAGAGCCAAATTATAGTGTATCGAATGTAGCGCCTAATATCGCATGTCCCGCGAGTTCAGTTGGAATGTTGGTTGGAAACCAATGCGGCTCTCCAGAGGCTCAGCAAAAAGCTTTTTAGCGCGCCATCAGCATTAATAGGTTTTCGGGATAAACACGTCTTTCTGAGCTTAACTGTGGGAATACTGGCAATCCTGCAAAGAGAAGCCGAACGACCGTTAAGCCAAAAGCAACAGTGCTCACCTGCGAAGCAGCCGCAGTTGGGGACAAGTTTACGTGCATGGTTTAGAGTGGTCGCCACAACGCGCCAATATCATCTTCCTTAGCTATTAGGAAAACATGGTCTGCTTTATCGTCAATTATTCGGGAACGTGTGAGGCACACGGAATACGTGCATGCAGTTCTAAATTTTTTTCGGCTGGTAGAAAAGCCCAGGCTTTGGATATGCAGCAAAAGGTTCAACGCTGGATGTCTACTCTTTTGTCACCACCACGGTGCTGCTTTGACATACAAACCAGCAGGGGGAGGCTGTGGGCACAGGAGGGCAAGGTATAAGAAAGGCCTATGGATAAGGATATTTGTTTCACGGTAACCGCAGATATTCGTGGAGGCTCGTTTTACACATGGCATGTCCCGGAAGCATTCAGCTAAAATTGTGCATTTGTAGTTGTGTTAAAAACGTTTTGAAGCAGCAAGCTAAAATATAGAGCGGAACAAGCATGGGGTTCTGAAACTGGGCTGGCTGCGAAGGGTTCTCAAAATAAAAAGATTGATCACCTGATGTTACTTAAGAACAGATAACCGAATACTAGCGGTGACCAATCATTAACGGCCAACCATGCTAATAGTGGATCTTGTCAACAGCCCGTAGATGCTGATGCAAACCCCCGCATCAATAACGCGCAGAAAATAGGTAAGCTGCAACGTTTTCTGTTTTCACCCGTACTGTTGCGCGCCTGCTCTTGAGGCTATTTCGGTTCAACGATTCTAGAAGTCTGTTCTTACTGGCGTGTGCAGCAGACGAAGATATCGCCGGGGGAGCGCCGGCATCTGTCATGTAAAGAATTGGACGCCGCAGAAATTGTGGCTTTCTGTGAAAGCTGCCTGCCTGGGTCCTGTAGAATTGAAATTAGCCTGTAGTTGTCATATTGCGGTAAGGTTTTTTAGGTGAGATCCACCAATTCTATGTGAAAGCACACAAGTTTGGCTTACCAAAAGCCCTCCGGAATGCGGTTGCTAAGGGAAGAAAGAAGCGCTAAATCGAATGACTTCTTGAGCAGTTGATAGTCAACCTTTGCAGTTAGATCTTAATATATCCTTTACACTGTAGTAATCCGCTTACTTGGTGGTTGCCTAACGTCATGTTCAGCACTCCTTCCACGGAATGTTCTGCCCGAAAAGACCCCGACACGGTTTACGTTTTAGATTCAATGCAAACTGTAATTCGCACATAGCCTATTGCTTGTTAGCCCCCTTATACCCCGAATATTGTTAAAATGTGAATGTCGCGGAACTGTTTGCCGTGACATTCGTTTACTCTCAGAAAAACGACGGTATTAAGGAGTTTCAAAGGTAAAAGTGGGAGATGCTGCCGCTCTGAAAAGGTTTTGAGAGTGAGGTAATAGGGTTGGCTAGAAAAAGGACAGCAACTGTCTAATCAGGGCTGTTTGGTAGTGGCAAGGAAAAGGCGCAATGGACAATGTTCTACGGCAACTGACCGTGTTATATTTTTCGCGGGTTATGTCCTTCCCGGAGCAGCTGCGTATAGCGCATGGCATTTTATTACGTGTCACATACCTGGTGCAGGATGGTGTTTTTAAATGCACGGGTTTTTGATGTCTATAGGCCTGTCTGCATGTGGTCCTACATGCACGGACATTTTTGCTAAAAGAAAAGTTGAAATTCTACACGCTTTCCTGTGATGCAATGGCTAAGACGCTCAGATGGAAAGCCAAATCAGGTCTGTGGGGGCTTCACGACGGAGGAAAGCTGCCCGCAAAGATTGCGCTTTTCAACTGGTGAGATGATTCCGGCCAACTTTCCCGAGTAAGGTGTCCCGGCACCCGAAAAAATATTTCCTTTTAACTAACGATCTTCATGAGGTACTGCCTCAAAGCTTGGTAATTTTGTAGCCGCCCTACAAACACTCTGCTAACAAGAGGTGATTGTTTTTTTTTGCGCCTCTTGAAACCAAAGGACCTTGCAACACTTTTGTTATCTAGTGGCTGTTGCGTTCCCTTTTAAAGCTGTTGGTTTTGAAGAAAATATTGACTATTCGGAAAATGCGTGTAGGGAACATTTTAGCCATGAACGTTGGTGGCAACAGGGATGTCGCCAGGATGTAAATTTCGCAGAAATATATGGGGTGCTCAGAGCTAGCACGTACAAACCATACGACACGTAATTTGCCGAACTTCTAGCCTAGTTTTCTTTTTGTTCTTGCTATCGTCGAAGGCGATTCTGGCAGCAATGTTGAGCGCAAGAAAATAGCCGTCCGCACCAGATGCACATGGAATATTTCATGTTCTAAGGTATTTATGGTGAATTCAGAAATTCCAAATTTTCACACAACAAAGGCCTTACCATTAAGCCCCGCAGTAAAATTAGAAATCTGTAGAAAATGTCAATTGAATGGTTCCAATATGCGTTTATCTTTAAATCTAGCCGATGTGTTGTTCAAGGATTTTCTGTCCGACTAGTGAGTTTCGCGGTTTTTCCGCCTGTTGGGTACCAGGCACGATTTGGCGCTCTGCAGTCACTTGATTACTGGCCCATGTGCACATGGAGAGGCCAGCCTAGCTGCGTCGTGAGCACAGAAATATGCCCCCTGCGCCGAAAAACAGAGCCTGCATCCACGACCTGTTGTGCTACAACGCGGTAGCTTGTACTACTTTTGTATATCTCAAGCATGGTAATCCCCAGCCGGGCCGAGCACTACAAAAAGACAGGAGCTTCTATTGAGGACCTGGCGTCCTGATCACTTTAATTTTATCCACCGGCAACAGTAGGAAGAACACACGGTTGTTCAAGCCACGCTCCGAACAAAAAATATTTGGCCTAGTTACAACCAATAAACAACTGCGTGCAAATACGTCTTCTCCATAGCAAAGAGCTTTTTTTTTTTCGAAGGTAAAAGCCAGTCTGCCGGTTTACCCAAGAGCGTTGGTGTCAAAAGCTATCCCTTCCCAACCAGTTTTTTTCATTCAGGCTTGCGTATTCCCAATTTATAAAGGCCGAGATGACGCCCGGGGATGGGATGAGCCCCTGCATCATACCGTTAAAGCTAGGGAAAGGTTCGCCAGAGCCCCCAGTTTTAGGGGCCATAGAGACTTCAACAGACGGTATTGCTGAATCAGGGTGATAGTGTGCACTGAATCAGGCTGATACTGTGCACTTTTTGTACTGAACGCTTGGCGAAGCCCGACTGCTTTCGTATCAAAAACTTTATCGTTATTTCGGTGGATTGGGTCTGAATATCCAGGATTGTAGAATATTGAAAAATCTTTGGCTCTAGCATCACACTCTCTGCGGTAACTATGTCATTCGCGTTCACGCTTGTCCAACACACTTGATTTGAGAACTTCCTACCTAAATCTGCTTGCTTGTACGACGAAGTGGGAAATGTCTCCCTTGAAGTTCCCTTCCCCATAACGAAATTCCATGTCTACGGGACCCGCTCAGCGCGTCGGTTATCCAGCTTCTAGCCTCTCAGCCTGTGTCCCGTAATCCATATGCAGACGCACTCTGCTGTAGGTGCCCTTCGCCTCACCACCAGTGCCCGCAAGTGTGTCTTAGTGCATAGCGCATTCTATTCGCCAGCAGCTCGGTAACCACCCGGGACCTCAGGATCAACTGCTGGTTCTTGGCTGGGCAGGCGGTACCAGCTATGTGTGCGCGGAACCCTCCACACTTACAATACGCACCTGTCCTATGGTGAGGGTTGCGTAAAGGTCTGCATATTTTTAAATAGGACTTCGGACAAAATCGAGCAAAACCCACAGCAGGAATGCAGCAACAAGCAGCAGAAAATTAAGTCGCATTTGCAGTTTTCAGCAAGGGTTTTTAGCTTGCATGTAGCTGCACAGGGCAGCCCCATAACAGGGGGGTTGTAATCTATTACAGTAAAAGCCCTGCCAGTCTCACATGCGGTGCAATGCAGCGGATTTCAATCACTTTTACGGTCAGGCATTCTTTAGATCATAAGGTTTCTGTGGGCCTCCGAGCAGGTGACGATAAAGCACCTTTACAGCTCGCTCTCCAAGAAAACCGTTGCTGGGTTGTTTGCCTTTATTCAACCCAACACCGAGAAAAGCCTGTCGACCATTACTGTGTTCCTGGACGTCCTGGCACGCTACTTGCATGGGCGCTTGTTGTGAGTTTCGAGATATTTCACCGGGACAGGAACTCAAGCAACTGCTATCGGAAGGAGAAACTTTTTTGATGAAAAAGAAGTCGCCCCCTGTTAGCAGATAGCGGCAGCACAGACAGAAACTGTTAAACCAGTGGAGCTAGTAAAAATATACTCACGCCTATCGACATATGTACTAAGCAGGTAAAGGCAGAGCAAACACGTCAATGCTTCCAAATGTTTAGAACAGCGGGACAGACTCCGCAGTTGGATGGACGATAGCAGAGCTTCCCTGTTTATTACACCCGTTTTTTTGATAACCCCGTAGAGTTAAAAAATGTACGTCTGCTTTTTTCATTCTCTGCACCCGAGGTCCCAATACGGTGTACTGAAACGCCTAACACGGGGACAATGATTTCTCCTAGGTATTGATTGTGCAAGTATGCCAATAGAACCTACCAGCTTCTCTCTCCAATTGTTGGTCAACGGATGGATGGAGATCTAAGGGCCTGACGACCTCCGTACCTGTATCTCAGGTAAACCCATGCTCGCAGTTGTGCTGCCGACACCAGCGAATGACTTGCTTAACAGGATCCTGCTGCCTAGGAAAACCCAGGGTACAAACACACTGTCCTATCTCCCGGAGTATGCCGCCACCAATATGCCGTTTGTTCGTTCTCAAAGGCCCTGCAAACCGAGTATTGCAATTTCAACTATGCGTCGGTGGTTACGGACAACGAAGCCGCATAAAGATTTCATAAGCACTAAAATCTATCATGATCCCACAAACGCAAAAGTTTGAATCGCTTCCCTTTCAGCAATTTCAGGTAATTTTAACTCTTTCCAAAGTTCTTTTCATGGCTCCCTCACACTCCTTCTTTGCTATTGGTCTCACGCCAGTATTCAGCTTTACGTGAAACTTATCCCCTCTTTTGCGCTTAAATCCCAATGAAGGCGACACAATAAAAGCGCACCGCACGTGGGAAAATGCAAAAGCGCGACGAAGGACGGGACTCTCACCCTCTCTGAAGTTCTGTTCCAAGAAACGTTGACCTGCCCGCCCACTGGCCACGCCTGTAGAGGCTACAATTCGTGAGAGGGGAGTCACAATTTTCACTTTGAGCTCTCCCCGCTTCACTCACCCCTACTAGGGGAATCATTGTTATTTTCTTTTCAGGGCAGCTTGTCCGCCAAAGGAAGGAGACGCACGTGTACCTATCACGCATCATATTGTTCCCACACTGTGATGGACCACGCCATGCCGGTTTCCGCACCTTCAGAAATGCAGTCCCTTAGTGCCCTACCCTCTGATCGTTCTTAAGAAATATTTAAGCGGCTTTAGCAATTATTTAGGCATTCCAAGCTGAGCATGCTTCGACACAAGGCTACAGCGTCGGTGAGACTTAACCGGCTACCTGGAGCGAGCAAGGCGCTGCTGCCTCTTCGATGGCGACTTACAATAGGCAACACTTTTCTTCTTTATTTATTACCCGACGCGACGAGGACACTAACTGAACTGGGCACCGCTCCTTCTTCGTTTACAGCCTCACACAGCACCTCTACCAGCCTTTGCCCAATATTGCGGGAAGAAAGCCCCACGCTCTGTGCAAGAAACGAATATTGGTGTATAGCCATCAAGGCGTTCCCTCCATGAAAGACCCGGCAACCGAGCGTACAACTCACTGCCTTGCGAGAATAATGAACGCGAGAGTGCAGAACACGCCTCATGCTCCAGGACCGATTTTCAGGTTGACAAATGAGACTGCCTTCACCTGGAGGATGAGAACACAGATGACCGCAAAATTTTCTGCATGCACAGGCCTGTTTCACCTTTCGCTGTTTCTTGTTAGCCCCGCGGAGAGCCGAAAAATCACAGATGCCAATGCCTCGTACGCGCTGCATGATAGGCTCTAGAGTTTAGTGACTACGGTTCGGGGTCTAGGGTTTTAGCGTTTAGGGTTTAGGTTACTTCTTTCGTTCTAGGCGCCCACCTGGATCAGGCTAGCCCAATAAGCGCAAAACGCCAATCTGAGGCAATCATCCATGCCTTGCGCAGTTAGTTCTTTTGCCGTTTGCTTATAGGTGAAAGAGATAGGATTGCCCCTGAGATGGGCCAACAGATGCCCGGGTACCAACGGTCTTTTCCTCGGAGCAGTAAAGCTGCAGTAATGTTTTGCAATGTTGAGCACTTTTTACAGGTCTGGAACATGCCGGCTCTATCCCACAGCTGTCCAGTTGTCCACCCTAACACTTCCCCCGGGACGTGTCTACCAATAGCACTCTTAGCAACAACATTCAGCTTCGTTCACACTTCCCCCGCAGGGGCTGTTCTCGTCTGGTGACAGGCCTGAATTTGCAGCACAATGCGAAACATATGCACCTTCCATGCGGTCCTGCCTTGACGCCTGCCGGGAGTCAGGGGAGTTGGTCTGTTCGCGACGGATCGTTACTTTTTTCCCTGAGGCAAACGTGGAGAGTTAGACACCACTTGCAAAAATATCGTGCAACGACCTACACACTGCATAGCGCAAATCCCTGTGAGCACAACGCAACGCAAAGCCACCGGGTGCTCTGAACGGCAGTGTCGCCTGCGCTGTCACCGCCTAGATCGGTCAGTTGAAATCCGGCGTTTGAGCAGGGAAAATGCAATTGCAGAAGCTCATTCGGTAGTTCCGCTCTGTCGTTCCCAATTTGGCAGGTGGCTTTGAACTATTGCGTGCACCCCTGTTGTTTGCTGTCTTCTGAAGGTGTCTGTACTACTGAGCGCGTAGCTGCATATATATCCGCAGAATGCGTACCACTTTAAGCGCATCGTGGAACAAAGCCCTTCCTAAAACGCCTTCGCTGCCCTTTCGATTCCGCGGGGACGAGGCCGCAGCCCTCCCTGAAAACACCGCGTTTCTTTCCTGAGCGGCTTGCCGTGCCCGACGTGGCTTGCTTCGCGCAACTATCCCGATGATCAAGCAGGGCAGCTGTCTTGCCTCGCCTGCAGACGTGCACGACGTAGGCAAACGGAAGGCATTCAAAGACAACAAGAGAGGTACAATCTGAAGCACCCTAGTCAGAAATGGAGTTCTGGCGCAACGGCCGACACAATCGCTGTTCCAAGCTTGGATTTCTCGGACACCATCCTATAGCTGTTACAACATTATCTACAGAACCGGAACCCTAGGGCACATCCGAATGTTCGCCAGTACTCTCTGTTGAGCGCCTGCGCCAAACTCTGCTTGCGTCCATAAGTGGCCCCTTGCTCCACCACTAACTCTAAATGGTGTTCGATGTGCGGTTTGCACCATTAGTGCCTTCAGCCTGCCACAGTCACCTAACTCGTTGCCAATTTTTAGAGCAGGTTAGCACATACTCATTTCCTATTGTCTTTACTGCAATCCCCAGGTCTGGATCAGCTCCCTACGATGGCAGATCACAACTACAGCCTTTGCTTTGGCTCGACTTTCGGCCCTGGAAGGGTGAGCAGCTCTGCTGTCCTGGTCATTTCCCCTCATCCACCTCATGAGTGCTGCGGCTATCAGGAGAGGAATCGCCTTCGCCGGATGCTTCCCCACTACTTCGGCGTGTCTTTAAACAAGCGGTCCTCCCAGGGCTAATCGTCACCCTTCGTGTGCGCTCCGCTCGTTGGTACTCGAACGTAAATATGCATGACTCTAAAAGCATCCCGTGCGTGAGCAAATACCCCAGCTGCGCGAAGAGGTCTGTGTGACTGGGGAACATGCCGCAGGTTGCAGGAGCGTAACACACGCCCTCCTACTGGGGACTTAAATCTTTTTGTCGGGCACACCTCTTGCTTTTTTTTCCTGGCTTTTTACAGTCAGCCGTAAGCGGATGGAAACAATGTTGCGGTGACTGCCATGGACCACAGCAACAAATACTACGGGCGCAAATGAGGGGCCATCCGACACTATTCGTATAGTATATTCCTATCCTCTCACCCTGCTGCCCTCTACCTGATTGCCTACAATAGTTTTCGCCGTACTGATTGGGCAGCATTGTCTGACGACCGTTCTGGCCTCCTGCTGTAGGGCCTTTGCTCAACATCAGTGGTAAAGAACAACTATCCCTGTGGTTGTATGTGCTAAATTCCCCGAAGGTATTCCGCTTTACAGTCTGTCGATATGGAGCCGAACGTCAGGGCTTCCGTCTTAAGGTGATGTACGACATCCCCACGTATTACATTGCAGTCGAAAGAATAGAACGGCGGAGAAGATTGCAACCTGTTAACATCGCAGCAACGGGATGTACTCATGAGGCTTTGATTGTCTCTTAATATGGAGCCGCCGGTGGGTGTCTTCACTTGCATCAATTTGATAGTTCAGGAAGAAAAACACCGTCGATATGCAGAGGCCACGGATATCGGACGCAGAAAGCAGGGACAGCGAACGGGCACATAAAAGTGCGCCTGCTGGTAGGCACAGCCCGACAAACTTGCTGACGGCATACTGACGCGCTTTCGTATTGCTGTGGCGAGCACGTCAGAAACGTGCCAGGCGTGAAAACTTCAAAGCTTGTTTCCTTGCCACTCGCATTGCTTGTGCGGCGGACACACGTTCGCCGTATCGCAATCCTACTAGATACACTCTCAAGCACTATGATGCTGAAGCTTATTGACTGCTATGCCTACGTTACAGCGTGTCCCATGCAAAGCATACCTGGTTCTTTTTGAGCCTTGCGTCACCTTGGCAAGCTTCCTGTCTACGCCTGGGGGCCAGTTGCTGAGTTAGCCCTAGAGGACTCCCCACAAATAGGCATGTCATAGCGCTTCTGAATGCCTGTAGACATGTTCACACCCATTGCTTTGTGTTACACACCAAATGCTGGGGCAAAGGACATTTTCTGCGATGCCAAGTCACACTAATGTATCTGTGCTGCCGCTCTTTGACAGACTACCACCAGCCTGTATTCGTGCTTTGAGCGACAGACACAGTGTGCTTCGCCTTCCTCGGTGCTGACAAGCTACTCACTCCGACTGTCAATGCGGCTAATAGTTCATATGCCGTTCACTGGTGAGCGCTTGCAGGTAATGGTGACGCCAATTACGGCACTGCAAGGTAAAGGGAAAGGCGTTATCTTCAGAGCGCGCATCGATCGCTCATCAAAAGGTTCTCTGCGAATTTGCCCAACTAGCCCAAGCTAGTGTCGGAGTACTCCTACGCGGCAAAGCCTATACGCACGCCATTTTGTTAGACACTCCCCTCTGGATATCAGTAAACGAGCGGTTTGCACTACGGGTCCCCTAGGGGTTGTTGACTGGGTCGTGCAGATCGGAGCGACCGCTTCGATTGAACGGAGACCTCAGCAGATTATTGGTAGCAAAGTTCCGAGTATGGAGGAGACTGATTAGCGTAGGGCCACATGCCAGTGTGCCGATGTGGGTCGTTGTGAAGCCACTGCTTGTGCTTGGCCTGGCGTAGGCTAGATTTGTTTTACCATTCACCGTCTACCCTCAGGCATCCCCGTGTGCCCAACCAACGCGTGACGTGTACCCTCCGTTTCTACGCCATAGGCACCTGGATTCAGCCTTGTTCACTTTATTGGCTAGGTCAGTATCCTTTTTTTCACCTGCCGGGAGAGCTCTTACAACTATGCGGACGAGAAGAAGCCTGCTCTGTTTGTACATAGGCCACGATGCTCTATATCTATGTCGTCCTAGCTGCGTTTGTGTCTTTCGAAACCCACTGTAGCACCCACAATTGTTTAGCCTCCACGCAACATGTAATCCTTGTCCAGTCTCCATGCCGGTGTAGAATCCTCCATCATCTCCCGCAGCGTTACCCGGCACAATACAAACCCGCCGGTGAATCGCTCATCATCGGACCTTCGATGGAGTATAACTGCTCCTAAGCAGTCTTTGTTTCTGACACATCCACCATTCCTCGTCGTTTTTTACCCAGAGGGTGAGCTGTTCCAGTTCCCATGTCGTCAACGGCAGGGTTGGGGCAGAAGAAATAGAAGGTCCGCAGTATTCTTCGATGCATTGACTTCTCAAGGTGGCGGTACCCCACCTTCACTACTACGTCCATCGAACTGTGCTATCCCGCTCGCCACATATGCCCCCAATCAGAATATGTCTGCAAGCAACATTCGCTAGTATGCTCTGGTGAGCCCAAGAGCCACGACCGCAGCCCGTGTTGGGGTTGCAGGATAGTACGTCACGGGAGGACCGGCGGGCACAGGAAGGCGGCACGTGAGAGACGCCTCAGTCCCCGTTTTCTTCACGGCTCCCGCCAGAATATATGGGCATAAGGCATCTGGAAACAGCGTCGCCCCGTTTTCGCAGATGCCTTCGTTAGAACGACAGGAGAGGAGATATGTGAGTTTACCTTGGACTTCTGTTGTAACGCAGTGAGTTGCAACTTACAACTGCCTGCCTGCACGTCCCCAGTCCCAGGCGCTCGGGTCGTTGTCGCACCATGACGAACACGGAAGCACAGAAGTTTGTTGGGGCTGACTGAGTAAGGACACAAAAACTGCCATATACACAGGCGGGGGTGGTTCATTAAGTACTAACGGAGCAAGTGGCAGTCCGTATTCACATCCACCGACCAGATAGACACAAGCAAAAACTAACTAGTATACTGCCGTTCGGTCTGCACACCTGGTCGGAGTCGACTATGGAGTGGCAAGATGATAGCGCTAATAAAGGATTTGGGGAAAAAGAAGCTTGAACATGAACAATCCGCTAGCCGCTGTCTTTGGCCCGCCGTCCCATCAGGTCAGTTGTACTAAGCGGGGACACAAGAGGAGGGCCAACACGTTAGAACTGCCAGGTTGTTAGAGTGGACGTGATTGTAGTGAAGTTTCACTAGGCCTTTTGCCTAGCCGTAAGTATATGAGATGAATCTGCTGCCGAATAACTGGTTACTGCCAATAACGAGTGACTTCCGTAGTAGCAGAAGAACCAGTGCAGAAGCCTATAGACTGTCAGGTTGGTGCAGTGTTCTGGGGCTGCACTTTGATAAGTCCTTCATCGGCCGCATGGTATCCGAGTTGACGCATATGACTGTTACGTTACCCCCCAAAGGCTGGCTACCAGTAATGTACAAACGGCCAACGGCGGCATATGGGCCTGTTACTCCGTCGACCTCCCCCGCGCTCGTTCACACTATAGGGAGGATGCCATAAGTGTATCCCTGAGGGTGGCGCCCTCGCGAAGGAAGTTGGCCTGCGTGTTGTAGCTGTACAGCTAGGATGCGGTACCACCCTGTCCCTTAAGCAGATGCTCAAAGGACGACAATAAGTCCTAAGTGGTATATCTTTCGCACACTAACCAGCTGCGGCGCAACCTCGCTCCACAAGGCACGTTCAGGTAAACGTTGGGAGATAGGTACACTTTTCAAAACACTTGTGCACTTCCACGGTACATTACTTGGCTATTTTAAACAAATTGTCGCTTGCATCATCACATATGACGTGAAGTCAAGAAGCATTAGCTGTAGAACACCTAGGCTGTAGTGAACACTCACTACAATCACGGCAAACAATGCTAACCTCACAGTTTGCCGTGCTCAATGTGTTCATAACAAATGTGTTAACTTCTAAGGGCATGGCGTTTGACACTTACTAAGCAAGTCTTCAGCAAGTCTCATAGTTGATAAGTATTAGAAGTAATTGGGTTGGACCCTCAGTGAGAGTATCCTTGCAAGTGTAACAAGAAGTGGAGGCAACATGCTGGACTGTCCCCTTCCCAGCCCCAGCCCCAGCACGTGGGGCCGCCTTGCCAGGGTGTGTGGGGACAGCAGAACATTCCTTTATCTTATTAACCAATAATAGAACAATTTTGAAGTTTTGGGGTAACTTATTTTACTGAACAACGATGTAGCGGTAACATCATCCGGCAAAGTATTACTCAGGCTGACGCAATCAGACAAGGAAAGCACGTCAGGGCGTTGCAGTGGGGAGCAGCGGTGGATGCCCACAGACAGATACATATCCCTACTGGCTACTGACTGATGCTTGAACGAAATATAAGTTATTTAAGTATGAAGTTTATCACCATATGCTGCAAAGCGGGTTCAGGACTAAAGACGGTCTGAGCGTTGCATCATTAACAATCCCCATGGCCTGCAGTCCACTACTTGCCTTAGCTCTTGATACCCCCTCGTGTGAGGGGAATCGGGACCTCAACTTTAGAATCACTACGTGATTTCTGACTGCGTCTGTGTTATCTTTGGGGGCACAAGTCGCAGGACAAGGTTGGTCTTTGTTGCTCACTGGTGAGACTGAAGTCCCCTCCCGAGGGCCCTGAGATCCCCAGAGCCCCAAACTCTCCTTTGTTGGCAAGCAAAGAGATGTTTCTCACATAGGCTGCCCAGGCAACTGCACAGATCTCTGAATTAGCTATTTCAGTCGCAGTGAGTGCCCTTAATTTTTCAACTTCCTGGTATTCCTTAATATTCAACAGTCTTCCTTATAACTGTCGCTTTCCGTTGTCCATCATTTCATGACGGGCCCGAAGTCCTCACGTGTCCCCAAAGTGTTGTCTGCTCAGCGGCACTCCTGTCTGACGAAATGCCCGGTAAGCGTATTATTTCCCATTAATATCCTAAATTTACAGGATTTCTGCTTCTCGCGTTTTTGAAACCCTTGATAAGCCACGTTCTGGCACATGCCGGGATTTGCACTAGCCATGCGAGGGATGCTCACTCCTGCCCAGAACGGGCGGGACCTGGGACTCGTTAGCATGAATGCGCTGCTGTCCCAGTCTTACGAAGCATCTGCTGTGGTATGCCTCGAGGGCTGGCCCTGGTTGTTTTCATGCTTCGTCCTCATTTTCCTTAAGCTTTTTCACATTTCATCACGAGTTCCCTTTTTATATTCTGCTCCCATTGATAAGTCACTAAATTACAGCTTTTCCCTCTATAGCTGCTATCATCTGGCACTACGAGCACAGGTTGGGTACTGTGGCTCGCAAAACACACTGTTTCAGCGCTGCACTGACAGTCACAATAGCACAGCCAAGAATTTGGGCAGTGTGTCAGTGTCCAGCTGAACAAGAAAGCCAAAGGTACCAAATCCAAGAAAAGAACAACCAACATCCATGCACTGCTAGTGTGAAGGTTTGGGGCGTTTCCATGCAGGCGTGGTCGCTGGTGCTGCGCTGCCAGAATATGGTGTTCCACGAACGTTCGCTCTGAACATCACCAGCTAAAAGAGTTACACCATGCCGGCTAAAGTTGTGAAAACTCGCGAGCATTCATCGCCGGAAGTTCAACCTAGGATTAACCGTTCACAACTCACTACCTTATGCAGTGAACGTTCACTACAATCACGGCAACAATGCCAACGTTGCGGTTTCCCGTGCTGGCTGCTCTGGCAGGAGGAGTCTTAACATATACAGACATGTTAGCTGTTACTTTCTGAGCAAGTACTCAATAAAAATCAAAGGCTGACCAATAGCCAGGAGCGAATGATACTCCTCCGAAGTAAACAGAAAAAAGGGATGTACGGACTGTCTTCGCAGAGCAACAACATGCTGAGACACCTGCTACCCCGTCCCAACTTCCCAGCCTCAGCACTGTGGGCCCCTGTGCCAGGAATCCTGGAGACACCAGAGCATTTTCTTCCAAAAAAAGAACAGAACGGGATCTCGAAGCCTTGCTTTCCTGTTGTAGTTGGCGAATATGAAGTTCTCTTGGATCTGATGAGCCTCAGCAACAGTTTACTCCAAACAGGCGGACAGCGGTTGGTAGCCGCACGCTTGCAGTGGGGATCTGACGTAGTGCCCCGCGGAGGGGTATCATTCGCTCCCGGCTATTGGTCAGCCTTTGACTTTAGAAAATATTAGTTTGCGAAAGTGGCTTTATCCGGACAGCCTGTAGAGCAAGCCCTGGCCTGAAGAGAGAGTGAACCCCCGCTCGTAAGGCAGTTTTCGCTGCCTTTCAGTCCCTCCATTTGTCTTAATGCCTTGCTGTTGCATAGTTTGAGGGGGCTCAAGACCTTGCCTGGAACCCACCGGCGGATACTTGCCGCGATTGTGCCTTCGTTGGGGGGACAAGCAGCGGGACGAGAGATACTGTTCAACGCACCTACTGGTGAGGGCGCGATCCAGTACTACAGAGCCCCTAGATCCCTATGGCCTCAAACTCCCTTAAATTGACGTGTTAAGGCGAGTTTTTCGCACAAATATTACTCACAGCAGGGATACTGGCCCGGGTGATATCAGCGCACTGTGTGGAAGAATAGTGGCGCCTTAGCGACTGTGAGCAACGCTCGGAAATGATCCATGCACGTCGGAGTTAATATCTAGAGGGAAGGGCTGACAAATGGAGTCCTGCATCAAGTCTGTTTTGAGAGTTCCCAGAAGACGTAGCTGGGATGGTTGCTGACCTGAAATGCGTGTGAACATCGGCCAGTTGCAGCCTGGCAGGCTGGAAGGCAACATGAAGAACTCAGAATGAGCAGGATGAGCAGGCATAGTGGCCTAGCTGCCGCGCTGGCACCCTGGCGCATCCAGAGGGAGTCCAGCTTGCAGATGATCTGTGGTTTGGCAACATTTAACATAATACAGCAACTACTTTCAGACTTTTATTGGCCCAGCCGTTGGGGGGCTCAATGCTATCACCTGCAGTGAGCAAATAGTCCTTTAGCGTATGTTCGACGTCCTTGTTTATTCTGCAAACAGCATGCATTTCACGGGGACACCGGCCTGACGAAGTGCGGCAAGGCACTTCCGTTCTAGGAGTCTAGCCCCCTTTGTACCGAAATGCTGAAATCCACCCTCAGTGTGAGAAACATCTCTTTGCTTGCCATCAAAGAGAGCTTGGGGCTCTGGGGATCTCAGGGCCCTC
>HG718152.1:0-22941 GCA_000499725.1 Eimeria brunetti
CCGTTCGAACGTCTGCTGCCCAGCAACTCCACAGTTTCACAACCAGTTCCTCGTACGTCCATGCAAGCGCTATGCAGATAAGCACAACCGGTAAAGCGCCGCACCGCTGGCAGCGTCCCTCTCTTCGCCAGTGCATTTCTCTGCGGAACAACTATTGCCATACATAACTGTGCCAGTTGCCAACATTATTCAACCTTTTACCCAAATCAGCGCTAAGTCGTTGCTGCCTCCTACGTGCAGCACCTAAACTCCCTACCCCAGCACAGACCACTGTTTGAGCACAGCCAGCTTCAACCCCTATTTACGCGGCAACTCTACTTATTCGGTGCGAACGCGCATATGTTTGGCCGCTATCGGGCAAACCCGACAGCAAATTTAGCCTGCGCCAAGAAAATGAATTCGCCTTTGGTGCTCCCGACCCGGTACAAACTGTGTTAACGCTAAACTGATCTTATTCGTGCAATTCGTGCAGCTAATTATGTGCATACTCTCTGGCAGAAATGGCACGTGCGTGCCTCAGCGCGTGCCTAGACGCGGGCACACAAATTGGAAAGCCCCATGAAACACGCAAATGCGCCTTTTGTAGTTCCCCCTCAAATATCTTCTCTAGTCGTGTAACCAGGCCGATAGTATTCCAGTCAGGCAAGCAAACTAAGCTCAATCTTATTAACACTTAAAAGCCGACGCATGTGGCCACATTGGGTGGCGTTGTTGAATCCGCCCACGTTGAAAGACCAGCGACAATCGAAGTTGCTCAAAACCTGGCAGATACATTGCAGGCGTGAAGCAAAGTGCATGGCATCATGGATCCTTCATATGTAGATGGAAAAGGGATACGAACTGTTTGCCGCCACACGGATAGCTGGAAACAGTATCCAGTGGCACATTCATGAATTGCACTTCTTTCGAATAATCCGATTACCACATTTAGCCAAATGGAAAGCGCCGGCTTGCACTATGCCCTCCCCGCCCGTGCTACTAAATTGAAGAGCAGTCTTCGCCAGGTGCTTCAGACCCGCTACAAAGGGGTCTCGCCAAGACCAAAAAATGTGTCATTTAATTATTTGCTCACTAGCTGGCCGGAACAGGGCGCAACCGTAACAACAGAGTAACCACCGTTACACCGCAACCATTGTTACCAACAGACGAACCACTACATATTGCGTATGCTCCTGTTCACACATACACCTGATTCCAACTAGGGCAAGCGAAAAAAACAGTGCAGTGCGGCTGGTTGAAAGTCCTCCTTAGTAAGCGGTTCCTTGTTGGAAGCAGTACGACAATCGAAAATATGAACGGCGCAGATGATCTAACAAACACGTGAAACGAGGCGCTCCATAACATGCTCGCCTCTGATGAATATGGAAAGGCAATACGAACACCCTGCTGCGAGAAGGCTGGCCGCAAAGAGTACCAGCGGCACATTCATAAACTGCATCTATTCGACACAGTAAAAACCTCAACTGATTTCGACAAACTGAACAAAGTTGTCTGCAATGATTTCTCCGCTTTCGCTGAGGCTTCCCAACACCTACACAATGAGGTAGAAAGTCGGCTTCATTCTGGTGCAGCGCCATGCGGATTCCAACAAATCGCGCTGGCCACGACCTCCTGATGCACCCATCCTTTGCGTCTCCTGCTCATCACAAAAACTAGCAGCTATACGCATCCGAACTGATCACGAAGCCACAACTAATGACACAAATACGCACAGCGCCGCTGTCCACTCCTACCACGTAGTGCGCGGCAAACAATTATAACTTTACCCAAAACATAATTTTGCTTCGAATGGTTCCGAGTTACGGCAGACTGTTTCAGCTGGTAGACGCTTCCGTACCTGGCAAAGCTTGCAGCCTATCATGTGCATACTCTCTTGATAAATAGGTGCGGAATCACGACGCAAGAAAAGGCTCCGCCGCACTGCACCCGTAGACGTTTGCACGCCAATTGCATAACCCTAAGAAACTAAGAAATGCAGGTCCTCGAGTCCTCCACTAGCTACTGCGTGAACGCTTGTCAGAACGCATACCATAATTTCACCACAGTAAGCAAAGCAGGCCCAAGCTCAATACCAACCATACAGGGACGCAACTGGCTGCATGGGGGTCCTTGAGGAACCATATCCTCATGGAAGAACCTCAAATACCCTCACAAAAGATGGCTGACTATAAGCGTTAACCACAATACCCCGGATAGAGATGGACAGCTGCTATGAATCTGCCGCGATATGGCTAGCTATAGAAACTATAACCGGCACATTCGTGCATTGCACCTACGCAGAACAAAAGCCCCCCCAACCAAATTCAAAATACCTCGCAGCGGCTGCCTGTAGTACACGGCTCTTCATCTTCCATGTTACCCAACAGCTACACTAGAGGAGGTGGGCGCCGCCTACCGTTTGTGGACACCAAACACGGATGCATGCAATTCCTTTCCAGATGACCGTCCCCGGTTGGCCCTTTTATTTGCCGGCGAATGGGGACAAAGAAATTCTGCCATCAATAACCCGGTTTACCGTTAATACTCCTGAACATCTGACACAAATTACCGCGTAATCGCTGCTTCCTGTTACCACGTACTGAGTAGCATGTTTAGCCATTCAAAGCACTTGCATCGTTTGTAACGTCAGGCTCAGTCCCAAACTGCATAGCGGAGAGCAGAAAAGATTGCTCCCAGGGCATGTTAAAAGCGACAACAGCTGAAGCTAAAAAAACTCACCTTTCTAACAACAATGCTAATAAACAGATCCTCACCCGTGCAGATGCACATGCACGCTTGCCAACTGATAACTTAAAACACAACCATGCCATAAACTGCGACAAGCAAATGACTCCTCGTTCAAGTGCACACTTCCTGAATACATTAGCAAGCCGGCATTAACACCGCCGCCGTAGCTGCAGCCATATACACTGCGTTAAACTCACGATACATGTGCAGGCCCTTGAGCTCTTCTCCAAATAGTCATAAATTCCTATCGGCAGATGGTGATGATATTAACAGGCCACAAGCCACGTCAATCAGGCCCGCGCTCACCATCAAATTCCGGACGACGCAGCTGAACCCCATACGGGCTGCATGAGGAGTTTTTGGCGGATTGCCTCAGACAAACAATAATCCGCAATACTCAAGAAGCATACGAAACTCCTGCTGTGGGTGCGTGCCGCACAAGGGATCACTCCCCGGTTGCCTCTGCTTTTTACCTTGGAGTCCTACGAAAAATTCGGCATAAATGCCGATATCGGACGAAATGAGCGACGTACTCCCACGTTGTGCCTCTCCCGAGAAAATAATAGGTTAGCTGATGACCCGCCTACGCTATATATCCCGCCGTCGTTTGTGGTCCCCAACAAATACGTAGTGAGCTACGGATTTCGCATGCTTTCAGGAATAGCCATTAGCCCTCACACCAAACAGTGTTTTCTGCCAACAACTACCGCCGCACATAACCGATCCGGCCTTCGATGCTAATCAGCGTTTGTAACAAATTACCGTGCGGTCCTTCCGCCATCCTAGCACATTTGCGGTGACAATACATTGTTTTATCATTGTCTGCAAAGCCAGAACTCTCTCACGAACCTATGTCACGGTGCGAGAGTACCCCACATGGGTTACAAAACGAGGGACCGACTAAACCACAGGGGAGGCAGACATTTTTTCTCACACTGTTAGCAAATACGCATGCATGCATGCATAACTATATCCAAGCCTGAAACTAAACGCCATGAAATGCATGTGTAAGCACAACTACTCGAAGAACTTGAATGTGATTAGGGTGCTTCAGAGCTGTTGCAAACTGCTTAACCCTGATCTCTCCGGGTGCCTGTGACTCAAGTTATTTTGTGCACACTTTCTGTCCAAAACAGCGTTTTAGCGCGACGCCAGAGAGGGCCTTGCCACACAACGGCCGTTGGCCTTCCCGCACAAACTACCCAGCTCAACGCTGCTCACACTTGCAGGTCGGCACTGCGTATACTCATTGCCAAACAGAGCCAATTTCAATCAGGCCAAACAAAGCGAGCCACAGCCTAACACCTTGCGCATAACAATGGCGCATGCACGGGAATCCTTATCGCAACGCCCCAGTTTGGAAGACCGGCAAGAACCGGATATGTTTGCCACGGATGTAGCTTGACAAGTGCTACGAACAGTCAGCTGCGAGATAGCAAGCACAGGAGAATGTGACCCATCCATTTGTACATTACACGTAGCACAAGCACAAACACCCAAACGAATTTCTCCAGACCTGGAACACTCGCCTGTACAACGCAATCCACTTCTGCTTTCTCTTACCCAATTGCTACACGTTGAACTACGTGTCACCCGCATTTCTTTGTGCACGCCGTGCAGATTCACACATATGTGTTGCTTGCGGCGTGGCTCCTACCAGTCCTTCGCTATTCAAATATCCTACAAAAAAGCTTTTAGCATACATAGTGGCGCTGGCAGTCCAAGCTACTGAACGTCTGACACGAACCACCTCGAAGTTCCTGCTGCCTCCAACCAGGCAGTACGTTGCAGATACACTGACTAACCAAAATGCTGCGTTGCAGATACACTGACTAACCAAAATTCTGAGGCCGTTGGCAGCGTATGTCAGACTTTGGGTCGCAGACCCAGATCGGAGAGCCTTAACACTTGAATAGAGGGCATGACACAGGATACCCACGGTATCGAAAAACAAGTTTACGCTCCTCACGCTGCAACGTCATTAACCCTACAACCCCGCAGATACACAACCATGTCCACCACCTCGCCACTCGAAGTGTACACACGCACGCTTAATACTCCCAGAAAATACGTTTGCTTCTAGGAGCATACTTGCTGAGCACAAGCAGTATATCGCAACGCCAAACAGGATGTTTTGAGATCGCGTAAGTGGACGCCCGCATACGAGTCGAATCACCACGTGATGGGCACAGATACAGCTCCGAAGAAGCTCCACAAAAAATTGCGCATGTCTACTGGCACGCGAAGCTGGTTTCGATCGGGGATAGCGAATCAACAGCAAGCTCGATACCAGTTGCAAAATGGCCCGGTGGCTGCGTGGCAAGTCCTCCTCGAATCGCTGCGCGCTGGAATCCCAGCACGAGTTGAACTTCTTCAAGACGTACATGAACCTGGGCAAGCCCGCAAGCCAGAAAGCTGCTTTTCCTTCCCTCTGCCTACCACATATGAGGACTGCAAACACTTTCGCGTCAATTGCCANCAGAAAGCTGCTTTTCCTTCCCTCTGCCTACCACATATGAGGACTGCAAACACTTTCGCGTCAATTGCCAAGCTCGAGCGAAATGAGTGGGACGTGCACGCGGTGCACGGGCTCCGAGCACAACACAGGCTAACCAATCTCCACAAAAAAGCAAAACCCACCTGCGCGCCCCGTTCAGCTATTGTTCGTGCCACCCAACAACCAAATGGTTAGGATCGTACTCCCGATTTCACTATGCAGTGTCATTAGCATTCTAACAGTGCGGTTTAGGCGGGTCTTAGGCCGCTATCCGTCCTTCGCCATTTGATTTCAATTTGGAACCCCCACAGCAATACACACCTGGGCCGCCCATCAATACGACTAATACACCGGCATGAGTCACTGCGTCGTTGCTGTCCTCTCCAACCACGTACTGCGTCGAGCATATGTTGCTGGTCAACCCACTGACATCGTTTGTAATATTAGACGCTGTCCGGCAAACGCATATTGTCCCGCCGAAATGCCTCACCCCAGAAAGTATTATAGTAAATGTCAAATACGGGAACGGTCCAAGCATAACAAAACCTACTTGATATTCCACTGCAACTACGTATGCATGCATGCCTCTACGTACGCATCTAGGCNATGAATTCCCTTCGGTTACTTCGAAGTTGCTACAAGCTGTTATACCGGCTGAACGCTTCAAATCGGCGCTACGCCCGCAAAGAATTATGTACATACGGCCTGCCCAAAGCGGCGCGATCGCACCTTCCGAGACGCCTTTGCTACACAGCAAACGTGACGTACGTCTACCAACCGCACAACGTCACGGTGCTTACAGATGCAGGTCCCCGAGCGCTTAGTCAAGCCCTTCGCAAGTACGTAGTATACGCCTGTCGGCAAAAACGGAGCGAAAGGCGTGCATGCTTAATATTCGCTGCAGAGCACTGAATGCATCCGGGTGCCTGGGATGTCTTTGCCGAATCGTGTCTTTTTTAGGGCTTAAACCCTTTGAGAAGGACAAGACATGCTAGGCTGCTGATCAAGCGACGATTGCCTCATTTTGCTGTTGACATTACGGAAAGGTCATACATGGCAGCGCTTTAAAACCTGCACCCAGGGCATGTCAGAGAGAATCACGCTATGGGAAAACGAGTTTACACTCCTCACCCTGCAACGCCATTAACCCTAAAACCCCGCAGACACATCCATGCCCACCACTTCGCCGCTCAAAACGTACAGACGCACCCGTAATATACCTAGGAAATGCGTTTGCTTCTACGAGCATACTTCCTAAGCAAACAGGCGTCCTATCGTAACGCCAAACAGGATGCTTTCAGACAGCGATAGTGGACGCCCGCATACGAGTCACATCACCCGGTGATGGTCACAGATACAGCTTCCGACAATCTCCACAAAAACTCGCATGTGTCTACTGGAACGCAAAACTGGTTTCGATCGGGGCTAGCGAATCAACAGCAAGCTCGATACTAACTGCAACATGCCCCGGTGGCTGCATGGCCAGTCCACCTCCAATCGCTGCTTGCTGGAATACACGAGTCGAACACCCTGAAAACGTAAATTGCAGAACTTGCGTTACTATGTGGTGAAAACACCACGCCGAACCGAAACTAACACGGGTAACCCATATCAGGCAAGCCTATGCGTTAGGTTGGACCCATTTTAGTCATTGACCAAAGGTACAAAAACAGACGTGAGATTGTTTCAACAAAGGGATTCGCTGGCCGTCGCAAGTATAGCCTGCGCCGCTTGTTGCGCGTTATCTTGTTATACCCAAGAGCCAAGCGAGCGTGAGGTTGTGCATGCAGCACCACCAGCACTAACGCAATTCGAACCGACCGCGTCGCGTCTCCGGCCCCAATAGTTCCGCCCCCACTGTCTTAGCAGTGCTGTCCACCAGCCCAGGTATCCCTTGCTTTCTCCATCTCAGTTGCTTGAGGCAGATCACTAGGCAGTCGCCAGCGCCCCCTACCATGTACTGCGCCGCAGATCGGTTGCCTGAGCACTTCACTGAGGTTGGTTTTAGCATTATGCTGAATTGCACACCAATACTGCTGTGCCCAACCACCCTCCGCCAGTATATACACGGGAGAAACAGCCTCAATCTAAGGCGAAATCCCACGGTTTCCCAAACTGCAACCCAAATATATTCAGCCGTAATTATTCAAGAATATTCATACGCACATATTCGTACGCACATCGACATGCATGGTTGTCCGCATACAAACTGAAGCACGACAATAGCCATAAGCGGGCCGTGAAGATCGATTTGCCTGGCATGTTTCAGCCCTTGTAAAACCCTGTCCGTATTGCGGAACGAATTGCATATCTGCCACCTTGGCAGGTCAATTTGCGCATACTTTCTGGCAAAAGCAGTGCACGATCTTAACAGCAACGAAAGCTTCCCAAGATCTCTCTCGTGGACGCGCGCACAGGAACTGCATACTTCCACAGTGCTCTCACATCCCTGCCCTCTAGCTAAATCCCGTAAGTAGGGCGTAAACTCGAAGCGCCGAACAGTTATTATTTTAGGCGGAGCATGAGAACCACATCCAAGCTTCCAATCAACTGCAGGACGATGCAGCTGGCTCCATGGGGCGTCCTTGTCGAATCACATTATGTATTGAGACTTAGGAGGATCGAAAGGGTCGACGACGCAGACGATGTCTCACGCACCTGAGCCAAGGCGGCCTCTGTCTTGTTTCCTTCAGATTAACACGGAAGAGTGCCACAAACACCCTGCTGCGAGAAGGCTATCTAGACAGACATTCAGCCACACGTTCACTAATTGCACCTTCCCCGAGCGCAAGACAGCTCAAGTAATTTCGCCGAACCGGGAGTGCCTCCCTGCAGTTCGTGGTCTCCTTTCTTACGTATTACCCAAAGGCTACACAGTGAGCTACGGGTTCTCCCTACTTGTGCAGCCGTGCAGCCGCAAGGCGGCCTTACGAAATTCGTGTCGTTCCCGCAAACAGTCGCTACTGTTCCTTTGCTATTCGTGCTACCCCAAAATCGGTAATTAAATATGCGGCTGAGGCAGTCGATTATCCTATTTAACGTTTAATAAATATCATCGCGTGGTTTGTGCTTCCCCTCACTACATATTGCTCTGCAGACAGCCTGCCTCATCCATCCGCTGGCATCGCGTGCAATATCACATTATGTCGGCGACCCGTATATCGGAGTGTCGGAATACCTGGCACGAAGCCGTGCCAAATAAGGCGGCAAAACAAGTTCCCACATAGCCTGAAACTGCACAAATAGGGGTGTATATCGATGCAAATGTAAGTAAATCACCAGACAGCCTGGCAGACGAGGGCACCTGTGCCCTCGACAAGCAAATTACGCAAATTGGTGCATACCTCCTGCGCCAGCAGACCAGAAGTCGCAGACGTAGAGGGGCCATCGGCGTACCGTGCCCGTACAAGCCCACACGCAAATTGCAGAATCCCATGAAGCTCATACATGAACATTCCCTAGATAGCAGCCAAACATTGCGTCTAATATCTCCGGCAGGCTGGCCTTATTTCAACCAGCGCAATCAAACTAAACCCAAGCTTGCTAGGGCCTGCAGGACGGTGCAACTGGCAACATGGAGCCTCCTTGTCGGACCCCTTCTCCTTGAAAGACCACCTGGCAAAGAAAATGATAAAGCCGTCAAGAAACAAACGCATGCGTGCAAACCAACAGTCTGCTTCTTGTTTGCGACTGCTTGCCCACTTGGAGAGATGCCAACACTTTTCCCGTGAGGTGTCAAGCTCGAACCAAATGAATGCCACATTCACGCGTTGCACTTACTCCAAGCACAAAACAGGTACACTAATATAAACAACAGCACCTACCTGCAATATTTGTTCCCTCTTCTTGCTTTTCGCTCCAAAATTAAACAAAAAGATAGGCGTTCTGCGTGCTCTCAGGCAGCGCCACAAGGATTCCTTTGCCGCGTCCTAGGCGTCCATCCGCCTCTCGCCATTTTCTTTCTGTGCAGAATTTTTTAGGGCACACATATCCCCGCTGGTCTTCAATACTTCTAACGGTTTAGTACAAAGCGCCCCGAACTCCCTGGTGTTCCCTACCGTGTACTGCACAGACCATGTGTTGCCTGATTAGTCCACTGCCATTGTTGTGACGCGAGACTCTGGGGAACAAAGGCATATCGCAAGTCGGAAAAAACCCACTCCAGAAGATGCGAAAGAACAGAACGGCTCGAGCACAATATGCTCGGGCATAACAAAACCCGACTTAACAGTTCATTGCAGCTCGACAAGCCTGCATGCACGCACATGCACGCACCCATGCCTGTCAACAGACAGCCACACAGGTACAGCCTGCGAATCAGCTTCGCGTATGTAGGATTCACTAAGCCGCTAAAAACTTAGCAGCCTCGAGCCTTCACCAGCTCATGTGCATACTATCTGGCCAGAACAAGGAGACGCCGCAACGTCAGAGAACTTTTCGCCACTTCGGGATCGTATATGGCCCCACACAAATTGGTACAACGCAACGCTCACACCTGCACTCCCCCTTGCTATTCGCTAAATACTGCGTATAGGCACTATAGAAAAGTGAATTTCAGTCATGGTAAGCAAACAAAACCCATACTAAGTAACAACACGCAACGGGATGCAACCGTCCGCGCAGCGGGTCCTGGTAAAGTAACGAATTAGGCTGGAATACCACTGAAGGTAGGAAATGCTAACGGCTAAAAAGACTATGCAAGTGCATAGCGGAGAGCTGTATCGTGATGTTGCAGATCAACGAAAGGTGCTATAAGCACTCTGCAATGATGCGGCTTGCGCAATCGAATCTCTATGGCACCTATTCTGAACACTGTATTTGGCCAAAACTGAAATTCCCGCCTGTACTACAAGCTGCGCTCCTTATTCCCGGGTTATTGAACGCCTACACAATGTGCGGGGTTGTTGCAATTTTGATTCCAGCGCCATGCGAATATACACAATTCATGTTGTTCGAAGCGTCCTCTGCCACCCAGCCAATCGTCGTTCCTCGTAAAAAAGCTAATATTCTGCATAAATAACTGGACCCTCAATAAAGCCAAGTGTTGAACACAAGTCGCGTATTCGCTGGCGCCTCCAGTCACGTGTTCTCCCACACATGCACTACTTTAATAATCGATTAACATCACTTTTAATGTCAGACCCTGTCTCGTAAACGCATACCTGACCTCTTTCGGGTCGGGGTATTTTGGGACTGCACGTACAGTGCAGTCCTGGCACGTCAAGTACCCACAAGGGTAAGCCATGAGAAAGCTCCCACAATCACTAGCTGCAGCCTCATAAAGGCGAACACCAGGGGATACACAGCCTTTCCCGCCTCCAGACAGCCAGAATTTCTCAATCGCCACAACCGCTTCGAGCAGGTGATTCTGCTGTTAAGGGAGTACCTCCTGAGGAAGACAATAGGATATCACCGCGCCAGAGAAGGATTGTCCACGCCGCAGCAGTAGATAGCCGAATAAAAACTGCATAACCTCACGTTCCTCACACACGCAGGCCCCCTTCCTCTCCAACAAACATTGCAAATACTCTTACTGACAAACGGAACTGACTTCCACAAGGTCAAGCAAATCTAGCAGAGGCTGGTTACTAACTGTACGATGATTTGGCCTGCACCATGGGGAGTTCTTGTTGAACCGCCTCTTGTTCGGCGACCAATACAAATCGGAGGCCTTGAAAATGTACTTCATAACATCAAGAGCTTGTTAACAGAGGGTCTGCGTACTATGCACACTACGCTGTGAGGTGCTGAGAGCTTGTGGAAATTGGTTGCACGTTCATTGATTTCACTTTAGTTACTCTGGTTTGTGTTTAGATAAAGTGAAATCAATGAACGTGTAACCAATTTCCACAAGCGTTACTCTGGTTTGTGTTTAGATAATCCCGCGATACCAAAAGCAACCGCCCGCAGTACACGATCAATCCTGTTTTGCTTAATAGCTTCACAATGAGGTACATCTTCCGCGTGCTTACGTGAACGCTCCACGACTCGCGCACGCCAATCTCCTGCCGTGGCCCGCCTTCCGCCATTACCTTTCTCCGCAGAACGCCTATCATCGTATATTTCCGAGTTGGCCGTCAATACTACCTAGCACTAGACCCAAATCACCGCTTAGCCGCTGGCCTCTCCTACTACGTACTGTGCTGCACATGCATTTCCTCGAAAAACCACTCATATCGTTTGCCATGCCCGGCTGTTTTCGCAAACTCATACCGAAGGGCACAACCATCCCGCCGACGTGCATGCGTAATATATCCACTACTAAAGCAAAACGAATTTCCATTCTTCCTCACACTGCAGCTTCCTGAATGTGCATACATGCCCATTTATGCTACCACCCATTATGCCTGAAGTGTGTACGTACACGTGAGCGTGGGGAGCATATGGGTTTGTTTCTAAGCGCATACTTCCTGGCGCGACCACACCGCTACCATGTAGAAGCCCACAGGCGCTGCATAATCCAACGATACTTACAAGGGCATGTCGCAAATAACTATACACCGTATATCCTGATCTGGAGCTGCGGCTCAGTTCAGCCAGGACAAGCGGGCCAACCGCAAGCTCTACACCAACTGCAAGCCAAAGGAACTGGCTTGACGAGGTGTGCTTGTTGAGTCGCGTCATATTGGAAGGCCAACACTAATCAAAAATAATCAAGGGGGTGAAGAGGCTTCAACCACGTGAACACATTTGCCCTGTATCATGTTTAACTCAGGCATACATTCAAAGATGCTAGAAACCGTCTGTCGCCGGGCAGACTGCTTCTCGAAGAAATGTCAGTGGTACGCTTATTAATCCCACATACTCTGGGAACAGATCTGCATAGCTAGTCACGAAAACCGAAAGATTCGGGTGCAGTGGAGGTTATTCTGTCTCCTGCGTTGCTTAGTAGTTGCGCGATGAGCTAGAGGGTTCGCTCCTCTTCTGCAAGCGCCATGCCAATGCGCACAGTTCATGCAGGCCGCGCCCGTCGGCTGTGGCCAGCCCTTCGGTAATTCCGTTACCCTCAAAGCAAGTGCCATCACACAATAGTGGAGCGGGGAGTCAATACCATCAGTTCCTCAAGTCATTACGTGGTTGGTGCTGCCTCCGAGAGCGTACTGAGTTGCACACGCGCTGCCGCCTCACTGATTCACCTGCATAGCGTGTAATGCACGACTGCGGTGTAAACACGCACCGCGCATAGAAGCACCCCGCCAAAAAATAGATCAAGTCATAAGCAAACAACGCTTCTCTGCATGAATGTGCTAGCATGCAAATATTCTTGATGCCTGCCCGCATACACGCTGGAGCATCAGAAAGCCCATATGTGCGTCGACGAGATGCAATTGCATAAGATTATCTAGGTTCTCCATGCATTGTTGAGGCTTCTAGTGGCTTTGCATCTCCACAACTGTGGCAGCGAACTATATACTAACGGTCTGGCCCAAACAACGCCGTTGAAATGCTTGGTAAGGCTTCGCCGCGCGCCGCACCGTGACAATACACAAACAGCACATTATGGTGCCGACACGTCTGCATATTCTACCGTCCCCTCAAATAGTGGGTATACACGTAGTGGCGGCAAAAACAAATTTCATTCGTAGCAGGCGGACCAAGCCCAAACTCAATAGCAACTGCAAAACAATGAGAGGTTGAGGGTGGTTCCGTATTCGGTTGGAAGACCGACAATGAACGCCATTCAAAAATTTCAAACAAAACCACGTGCGTGTAGACCGATGACCTGCTTTGCCTCCGCGCCTGCCTCCTGTGTTGTTGACATATGAACACATTGCCGTGACGAGCTCAGCTTGAATGGCATATCCATCCACTAGTTGCATCTTTTCCGAATACAAACCGCCCTAGCTAATATCGCCTAATCGGGAGCAACCACCCGCACTACATGTTCTGCTTCGTCGTGTGTTACGAACAGGAAGACAATGAGCCACTTGGTTCACATCAAGAGCCATGCAGATCTACACAATCGGCGTTGGCTGTGCCATCAGCTGCCATCATTTCTTCGTTAGTCCTGAAATTACCTCAACGTATATCCCCAAACATAAGCAAGTCAGCCGCCACCAGTGTTATATATTCGGTACAATTCACCAGGTTGTCGCTGCTGCCGCGCAACGTAGCGCGCCCCATATATACTGCCTAACCAATTCACTGCGGTTAGGTGGGAGATCAGACTCTATACTGTAAATGACAGCGCCGCAGCAATACGCACCAGTGTATAACAGAAAAGATGAGACGTTTAGCAAAGCAAGCTTTTACTTTCCACAGTGCAGCTTCACGAGCTCAAATACATGCACGATTATATCCGTTCCCTTACGGCCTGTAACGGTAACGTAACGGTACCCATAATCGCGCCAGAAAAATGAATTTGCTCGTTATGCTTCAGGGTTGCTAGAAACAGCTAGTTACTGCGCGGACCCCACCTGTGCAACTCAGGACCCTTATTATCCGCATACTCCCTGAGCAGAACAGCTCTTGACGGAAAAGCCAGAGAAGGCTTCGTCATGACACTCCCGTAGATGCCTGCGCACAGACTGGATAACCACGAGCTACTCACACATGCAGCCCAGAGGCTCTCACATAACTAACTCCCAAATGCCCTTCGACAGATGGAGCTTATTGTAGCCAGCGCCAGGGAACCAAACCTCAAGGTTAATACATTATACAAGACGATGCACCTGTAGCGTCGTTGTGGAATAGCGTCCTGTCGCAGTACCAAAGTACCCGCAATAATTGACAATGTCAAGGATGCAACAAACTCTTTAGGCGCGTGAACTACAGTGGTATGTATCATGCTGCTTTCCGTATATGGAGACATCCACGAACAGCCTGCCGCCAGGCGCCTAGCTCGAAAGACGGCCAGAGACACAATCATAAATTGCACCTACACCAAACACAAGCTACCGCAACTAATTTCCCACAGACTAGAGTCATTCGCCAGCTCAATGCGTTGCCCATTCACTTGTGATAGAAAATAGCGACACAATGAGCTACGCCTCCCGCACTCTTTTGTGGAATCGCCATGCGGTTTCACACAATCCGTGTTTGACAGTCCTTTGCTAATTCAGTTCTCCGCAAGACAAATGTCGTCCTAAGTAGTCGGTGTGAAAGTCAGCACTATTCTACTACCTTCCCAAACCACGGCCCAATCCTTGCTGAACAGCACACTGTGCTGGAGTTATGCTGCCTAACCGATTAACTGGCATAGCTTGGAATGTCAAACAGTGTTGTGCACACTCATATCCAGTACTGAACCACAGCAAAGCAGTGGCAAACTAGACACCAAAACGCGCTTCTCGTGCTTACCGTGCCCTTCAGTGTGGCGGAAGACACTAAGTGTCCGCACGCAGCAACTCAATGAATTTACACATACGCACATATACATCGTGCCTCCATACAGGCTGAAAGGCAGCAGTACCCACGGTTGCTTCAGACCTGGTACGGCCTATTCCAGCTTCCAATTTTCCCAACATTATCTGCTCTATTCCTGCGTACTTTCTGAGCAAGACAGGGCGCGATCGTGACTGCAGGCACGGCTTCGCCACACCGCGTCCGTACACGCCAGCACACAAACGGGATAGCCACACTATTGCTCACACATGCAGGTCTCACGGACATCCGCCAACGTTTGTGTATACGCCTGTCGACAGACATACATGACCTCATCAGGCAAGCGACAGGTCCCTATGCTTACACCCAACTGCCAAACGATCCAGGTGGCAACAAGCCGAGTCCTGGTCGAACCGTGTCCGTCTGAGCGATTGACACAGGAGGTTCCTGCCTTCGCCCTTGACGTTCGAGTCGTATGAACACTTTGCTGTGAAGTGTCCGACTCGATCGAAGATGAGTAACGCACCTTTAGTTGCACCTGCTGCGAAGACAAACCAGTTTAACGAAATCTGCCAAGCCCTAGGCAACTGCCTATATTGTGCCCTTCACTGTCTCTCCTGTTGCCTAATAGCTGCTCAGTTGGCCACCGTTTCCTCGAAAACTTTCGTCCGACAGGCATGCACACCTACACTATCCCTGTTGAACACGCCTTCAGTTGCCACCAGCCCTTCGCTAGTCTCGTGTTTCGCAGGCTATCCGCCGCCACACATACCTAGGATGGCCGTCAGTACTATTGTGTGCTTGAAGCAAGTTATTAGGTAGGCGACTGTGCCTCCTACCGCATCTACTGCTCCACCAATTTAGCGAAACCCGCTGTAATGCCATGCCCTGGCAGTCGAATGCAAGTCGTGGCTCCAAAATACCCAGCACCAAAAGGACCAAAGAACAACATTTTGGCGAAACAAGCTTCAACTTTTGCTCGCACTGCAACTGCATAAATCTCAATGCATGCACATCTCCATCCATGGCTACTCTCATACATACTGAAACGCAACAGTACCCACTCCCGCACCGAGGAGATGGATTTAGCTGGCGTGCTTAAGACTCGCTACGAACTGCTCGAATTGATTGAAGGATAGCAAGTTTGCAATTATGGCTTCCCATTTTGTGCATACTCCCTGGCGAAACAGCACACCATCGTAAGGTGATACCAGGTTTCGCGACGGCGCAAGCGTATACGCGAGCACAAGAAGAAGAAAGGCACATGATGTTCACGCATAGACCTCCAGGGGCACATGGCTATCTGCTTGCCGTATGCATGCACTTAAATCAGCGCGTTGCGATGACGCACTGATATTGCAAGTAACGCGCACAAATTGAGATGCCACAGCCGCAGCGGTGCAGTTTGTCTATTCATTTGGTGCAATTTTTCGCAAGTCCCAGGCACCCCAACCAGGTTCGTGACGGCAAGCAAACCAAGGTGAAGCTTGATGCCCCCTACAAAACGATGCAAATGGTTGCATGGGGCACCCTTGTCGAAGCTTCCCTTTTTGGGAGACCACCAGGGCACGATAGTGTTGAACACATATCGAAAATATCACATCAATGCAGACAAGGCCTCTGCATCCTGTGATGAATTGACTGCGCCTTGAGGCACCCATACGAAACGCGAACCCATGACATCCCTATATTGCGCCTACTCTAAATGCACGCCGTCTTTACTAATCTCGTCAACCTGGGAACAGCCCCTTGTAGTACATGCTCCGCCTCTTTGTTACACAGTAGCTACACAATGACTTGGACGCACCGTATTCTGTCGTACAGGCACGATGGGCTTATACAAACGTAGTGGTAGTTGTGCGGTCGGCGGCGGGCCGTCATTTGCTTTTCCTATTTTCCGGAGAACAATTACAGGCACGGGTAACCGCAATGACCGTCACTACTACAGGCATTTTGACACGAATCGGCTTGCACTCCATGCTGTCTTCTACTACATTCTCCGCTGCACATGTACTGCCTCTCCAACTCACGAATGTCGTTTGCAGTGCTAGACTGACTCGCGAGTGGGTATGGCAGCGCCAGATAGTTTGCATCAGTAAGTCCAAAAATGGAGCAATCATTTTAGCACCGCGATATGCCACTTGTTCTCACGCTGCAACGTCATAAACCTCCAAGCCATACACCTCATGCCTGCTCTCATACAAACTGTATCGAAATAGTATCCATGAGCCAACAGTATGGGTACATTTGCTTGGCACGTCTGGCTGCTAGGACCGGCTCAAGGTTCTGTACGAAGCGCAGCATTATACCCCAGCCTCATCATTATGTGCATACGTCCTGGAGAATAGAGCGAGTCACAGCAATGCCAGAAAAGGCTTCGCAACCCTGCGTCCGTAGATGCCGTACACGAGGTGCATAACAGCATGATGTTCACTAACACCGGTCACACAGCGCAAAGCTGACTACTTCCCATGTGCATTTGCGCTGATGAAAGTGGTTCAAACCAGAGTAGGCGATCCAAAAGCAAGCTTAGTGCCAGTTGCAAAAAAATGCAGCTGGCTGCATGGGGTGTCGTTTTGAATCGCTTTTTGTAGGAAAACCAGTCGTACTCGAGTGCGATCAAGACTTGCTTGACGCATCACTTGAGCGAAGACATACCGCTTGCCCCCAGCCTGCGCCCAGTGTGCGTCTGCCTAGCGCGTTGAAGCACAGTTCACACTTTGTCTTGAGGTGCAACTTCGAAAATATCAGCGACATAGTCGTACACCTCACCTCTTCCGAACCCATGCAAGCGTCAGCGTCAGTAATCACGCCGAATCATAGGCAACTACCTCTAGTGCGGAATTTGTTTTCCTTTGTGTTGCTTACTGATTGGACAATGACCTCCATGTTCCACGCTATTCCGTGTGAAACCTATGAGGACATACAGAATTGGCGTTGGCCGCCCGATCGGCGGCTGCCCGTCCTTCGCACTTCCCGTTCTTCACAAGGGAGCCACCGCCGCCCGCAATCGATTACCCTCCAATACTACTATGGATTCAACGCAAATCACTGCGTAGCCGCTGCTACGCCTTAACGCGCGTTGGGCTGAACACATTTTTGCCTACGTTCACTGGCGTCGCTTGTAATATCAGACTCTGCCTCTCAAATACAGATCGTAGCTGCAAAACACCTCGCATCAGTGGGTACCAAACAGGACCACTAATGCAGCAAAGTCAATCTTCACTCCCCTTGCTGCACCTTGATCGATCTACACGCATGCAGATACACATCATATCTGCTCTCATACAGGCTAATGCGTAAGAGTAACCATAGCTGCACCTAGGGCAGGAATTTTCTGGGTGTGCTCCAGACTTGCTAAAGCCTTTCTTGTTTCTAAACGAACAGTGTCTCCAAGACAGAGCCTTCTAATCAAGTGCATCGATTCTGAAAAAGTAGCACGCGATAGCAACCCCACAGGAAGCCTCGCGGCGTGGTGCTCATAGACACCCGTTCGTATACTGCATAGCCATACAATGCTCATACATGCAGGTCTCCTAGCTCCCCACCAAGTACTGTGGATATTCTTTTCGGCATACGGCTACTATTCAAACGAAGGGAAACGAACCAAAAGCAAGCTCAATTTCGACTGCAAAATGATGTACCTGGCTCCGCCGGGCGCCCCTGTCGAATCGCTCCTTGTTGGCGGATTGGCGAGACTAGATAACGCCGAAGTTCTTGAAAGCACCTGAAACATCGTGTGCGCGCACAGCAAGAGCGCCCACGCTGTTTGCCCTAGCATACTGTGTGGTAATGCTATGAATGCCGGCATCAGACGGAAGAAAAGTGCGATATTCGTGAATCGCAGGTACTGACAAAGCTAGCCAGGTGATGCATTCCCGTCACACCGGCTGCATGCACCTGCACTACAGGTTCCGCTTTCCCTTTTATAACATGAATAGTTGCACAATATGCAACGGGTTAAGAGTTCGTCTGTCCAAGTACCATGTGCATGTACACAATTCATTTTGGCGGCCCTGTGTTTCCCCTGTTCGCTAAGAAGTAACAACCGTCATACGTGGCCGCGCTGATCATCAATACTGGTAAATGTTAGACGAAAAAAAACATTTTTCGCTGCTTCTCCATACTACGTAACGCGTCGCATGTATAGTGCGTCAAGAACTCAGGAGTCATCTGTGATGTCAGGCCGCGCCCTGTAAGCGCTGTTTGCAGCTCCAAAACACTATGTTGCAGCTAGGAAAAAGAAGGCAAGGGTGGAAAGAGACGAATTTCCACGCCTCCAGACACTGCATATCAATAGATGTCCACGCGTGCACACACATGTCCAAGCTAAGTAACACAAAGCCTCAAAGCTATCAGTACACGCGTGCGGAGCAGACAACAACAACTTGATTACATACTCCCTACGCATACCGGCAAGCTATTGTAAAATAAGAAAACGCGTCGCAACGCCGTTGCCGTCGGTACGCAAACTACGTAACAAAACGATACTCATATACGAATGTCCAGTAGATTTTCTTCCCATATTCTGTTCGGAAGAGGCAGCTGGTTCAAACCACTGCAAGCGACCTAGGCACAATACCTTGTGTGGACAGCGTCACCATGGAGTTGGCTACACGGCGAATTCGTGCCGAATCGCGTCCTGTCGAAAGCCAACGACAGCTGCAAATGTTCAACACGCAGAAGACACAGCCGGTGAGTGGCACAACGTCCACTGTCTCTCGTTTGCCTCTTGTGATAATAGAGAGAGGAGCCTCGAACCGTACTACGGAACATTGTGAGGCGAGTTGGTCAGTCGCGAAATGGCGGCCTTCGAAAAATATCAGTGATACACTCATGAATTGCACCTTCTTCGAGCGCAAACCAACCTAACAACTATCGGGAAATCAGGTGCATTGGCCTGCGCTACCAATTTGTCTCTCCTTTGTGCTACCCAACAGATAGGGGACTCGGGTGCGTTAGCGCATGCGCTCTGCAGAATTACGAAGTTTGTTTTGGCCGCGCCAGCGGTCCGCTCCCGCCATTCGCCGTTATTCTCTGCAGAGCAAATGCCGCCCTGCATGACTGGGCTAATCGTCACCTTCGCTAGGCGTTTGACGAAGGAACCCCCTACTGCTCCGTTCCTCTACCATATAGGGCGTTCCAGATGTACTCACTAACAATTCCACTCGTATCGTTTGCGATGCCGGGTTCGGCTTCGCAAGTGTGTCTTGCGAGGCCGAAACTTTGCCCCAGTACAAAACAAACAAACAAAACGAACTCTTGCCTCTTCACAGTGCAAATCTACAAGCCGGCGCGCATTCACGCACACAGTCATTTCTGCCGCAGACAGCCTCAAACATAGAAGTCCACATAATTACGGGTACAGATGACTTTGTCTCTATGGGCATACTTCCTGACCACACCACCACGCAGCCGCAAAACAAGAACACAGTTTGCCACATCAAGTTCGTAGACGCGCACATACAACTAGACGGCCCCAGCACGCCCACGCGTACAGCCTTTTCAAGCTCCCTGACAAACTGGCCAAATGACAATGCCGTATCGGCACACGCAGCTCGTATCGGCAGGGCAAATCAGACCAGCTACAAGATCAAAACAAACTGCAAAAAAATGCGGCTCGTTACAAGCAAGGTCTAGTCGAAAGGCATATCGTTAGAAGACCAACAATAATCAAAACTGTTCAATGATCTCAAAAAACATTATGTGCGTGCGAACCCATGAGATGCTTGTGCATTGCATGTGCATTCTACGTTAGAATCCTTCGAATACATTGATATGAAGTGTCCAGCATGGACAGAAAGCTATGACACTTCCATAAGCTGCACCTACACCGAGCACGAAACACCCCTCGCGATATAGCCAAACCGGTTGGAGCCGCTTTTGAAAAGCATTGATATGCAGGCTTCGCATATATACGTGCATGCATGCGTTCAAAAACCCTGTTGCCCAGCAGACTTCGTATACTCGTGGGGGAGATGAATCTGCTTGAAATTCTACAGCAGTGCTAGAAACTCTTCTAGGTGCTAGATGAATCGCATATCTGAACGCAGCGCCACAGAAGGCCTCGACACACCGCGCCTGTATGCGTGCAGACACAGACTCCATTACCGCGCGACCGTCATGCATGCGAGTCTCCTAGTTCCCCCGGCAATAAGGCGGATAGTCATTAACGGCTGAGTTTACCCGCGCGACACGAACGAATCCCACGCCCTGTAGTAATTCTCAGACGATGCACTGTCCCAAACACAAACCAGCTTAACCGACTTCCCCTAAACCAAGTACATACACCTGTTCTGCAGGCTCTTCATTTCCCCCTTGTTAATCAGCACCTACACAAAACCGTTTTGTTTCAAACTGAAATGCAATAGTCTTCATATGCGCGCCACAAAACGCATGGCGTTCTGCCTCAGTGCTTACTTCCTGGGGAACACGGCATCACGGTCGTTACGCAACAAACGACTTTGACCCAGTACACCCATAGACGCGCGCCCACAAGCTCACAACCCAACAATGCTCGTATCTGCAAGTCCCATAGCTCTCCGTCACACACTGCGTTTACTCCTTCCTGCAAACACAAGTACTCTCAACCAGCAGAAGCGAACTAAGAAGCCAAATATACCCTAAATACACCATCTGGTCAATGATGTAGCTCGCTGCACGGAGAGCCCCTTGCTGTCAAATCGGCCATTTTTGCAACACCCGACGACAGCAGAACATATAAGCAACGAAGAAGATATACGCCACGTGACCCAATGTGCAAACTACATCGAGATTGCCAGTGACTGTGGAACGCTGCCACCAACCAACCGCCACGGAATCGCTACCTCATATAGATATCAACGCAATATTCGCAAATTGCACATTCCCAAGCACAAACCACCTAGCTGATATTCCAAAATCATGCGCATGCACATGTGCATCCACTACAAGCTCCGCTTCTGTTCGTATGACTCAAAAACACCAAAATGAGATCTGGGTCCCCCGCCATGCAAGCACACAGCGTTCGTGTTCGTAGCATCTGAACTTCGCAAATCAACTACCGCCATAAACAACAGCGTTTATTGCCAGTGCGCCTGAGCGTTTGACTCAAAAGCCGCTGTCACAGCCCCTCCAGACCGAATGCTGCCCTGCACATTATTATTGCCTCACACATCCACTCTTATCGTTTGTAATGTCAGCAACTGTCCCTTAAGTGGGGGGGTCCCATCTCTGAACACTCCGGGCCAGTAAACACGAAACACGAACACGGCGAAGCGGCGCCAGATGCCTACTCCTTTTCCCCTTGCAAATCCCGAGAAGTGCACACACCGATATACACATCCATGCCACCCAACACCAAACAGCCTCAAACGCAATACTCCCCATACGCTCGTAAGCCGCATGACGTTTTGCCTGAGTGCTTACTTCCTGGGGAATATGGCATCATGTTTGTAACGCACCAAAGGGCTTTTAACGCAACGCACACATCAACCCGCATACCGGTGCACAACACAACCATGCTCATACCTGCAGGTCCCATAGCTCTTCGTCGCATACTGCGTCTCCTCCTTTCTGCAAACACAACTACTTTCAACTAGCGGACGCGAACTACGGAAAAGCCAATTATCCACTAAGTAGACCATCTGGTGAATGATGTAGCTGGCTGAATGGAGAGTCCCTGTCGAACCAGCCTTTCTTGCGACACCGCACGAAGGTAAACAATATAAGGAACGAAAAAGATATACGCCGCACGTTACCTGAGGTGCAAGGTGCATCGCGTTCGCCAGTGACTGTGGAAAGCGGCCACCAACCGACTGCCGCAGAATCGCTACCTTAGATAGGTATCAACGAAACATTCGCAAACTGTACATTCCCAAGCACAAACCACCTTAGCCGATATCCCCAAACCAGTGCCATGTACATGCGCCTCCACGACCAGCTCCGCGCCTGCTCGTATGACTCAAAACCACCAAAATGATATATGGCTCCTGCGTTCATTAGTATAAGAGATATGCAAGCACACAATATTCGTGTTGGTAGCCTCTCAACTTCGCAAATCAAACTACCGCCACAAATAACACCGTTCATCGCCAATGCTCCTGAGCCCTTGGCTCGGGAACCGCTGTCACAGCCCCTTCAGAATGAATGTTCCCTTGCACATTTTTATTGCCTCACGCATCCACTCGTATCGCTTGTAATGTGAGCAACTGTCCCTTAAATGGGAGGGTCGCATCTCTGAATACTCCGGGCCAGTAAACACGAAACACGAACACGGCGAAACGACACCAGATGCCCACTCCTTTTCCCCTTGCAAATCCGCAGGCGTGCGCGCACCTACATACACATCCATGCCACCCAACACCAAACAGCCTCAGACGCAATATTCTTCTTAGGCCTGCAGAACACATGAC
>HG718163.1:0-22937 GCA_000499725.1 Eimeria brunetti
ACACATTTGTTATGAACACAATGAGCACGGCAAACTGAGGTTAGCATTGTTTGCCGTGATTGTAGTGAGTTTTCACTACATATCCGGCCAGATTCGCGGACCACTTGAACGGCGCGGGGCTAGAGGCAGCGCTATTTGAGCTGCAACACACCTTTTCACAATTACTCTCCAACGTATGCGTGTAGATTACAAAAAAGCCCTGCCCTCCGAGAAATAGCGCTGCAGTACGCTACGCGTCAAAGGCGCATGATACATAACACCCAGCCCTCCATACCAGCTACCAGTCAACTGCTTGTTTATCCCAGCTGCTACTAGTGGTCTTGAGCTGCTAGCGGTTCTTGGCACATGTGCATTTCTGTGTATCTAGACCTGCTGTGAGATCGTCAACTTTTCCTTTTCAATCATTTTCCGAGCCAGTTCCATTCCGCCTGTCCGATGGGCAACAGGCCACGAGGATAAGCGAATGCTGAAAGTAAACACTCACTACAATCACGGCAAACAATGCTAGCCTCACAGTTTGCCGTGCTCATTGGGTTCGTAAATGTGTTAACTTCTAAGCGCAGGGGGTTTGACACTTACTAAGTAAGTCTTCAGTAAGTCTCATGGTTAATAAGTATTAGAAGTAATTGGGTTGGACCCACAGCGAGAGTATCCTTGCAAGTGTAACAAGTGGAGGCAACATGCTGGACTGTCCCCTTCCCAGCCCCAGCCCCAGCACGTGGGGCCGCCTTGCCAGGGTGTGTGGGGACGGCAGAACATTCCTTTTTATCCTATTAACCAACGATTGGATTATTTTGAGGTTTTCGGGTAACTTATTTTACTAAACAACGATGTAGCGGTAATATCATGGGGCACAGTAATACTCAGCCTGACGATAAGGAAAAAACATCAAGGCGTGGCAATGAGGACCAGCGGTGGATGCCCACCGACAGATACATACCTCCATTGGCTATTGACCGATGCTAGAGCGAAATATAAGTTATTCAAGTATGAAGTTTATCACCATATGCTACAAAGCGGGCCCAGAACGAAAGAGGGTTTGAGCATTCTTTCGTTTTCAATCCCCATGGCCTGCAGTCCCTCTACTTGTCCTAGCTCTTGATACCCCATCGTGCGAGGGGAATCGGGACCTCATCTTTAAAACAACTAACTGACTTCTGACTGCGTTTGTGCTATCGTTGGGGGCACGAGTTGCAGGGCAAGGTTGGTCTTTGTTGCTCACTGGTGAGACTCAAGTCCATTCCCGCGGGCCCTGAGATGCCCAGAGCCCCAAAGTCTAATTTGTTGGCAAGCAAAGAGATGTTTTTCACTCACTGGATACCCAGCAAAGGGATGGTTAAAAGGGAGTGCTGAGGTGTCCCTACAGGGCAAGAATCGCGTATTGCCTTCTCAGGGCCTCAACAACGTGACGTAAACACGACTGCAGCAGAGATTACAATTGGAAATAGAGTTGCAAAATGTATTGAATAGTGAGAAGGATCTTCCTTGTCCCCGATAAGCTTCGTCTTGAGGGGCATTTGACATCCGACTCTCGACCGCCAAAAGGTGAACTGAGAGAAGGGCATGCTTTAAACGTCCTGTAGCGCGTTGGAGCAGAACCCGGTGGTGACGACAATGACGCGACTTCGGGCACCTGCACGCGTGTGTGCGTTACCACGTTGGAGTAAAGCAATGCCGTCAGATGCAAACACGTTGTCCATTTTCGCAATTCCGCAGCATTTCAGTCACTCGCCTTCTCTGTAGGCTTTGGCTGGCTTTCCAGGCTGTTGACGAAAGGCAAGTTCGCGCTGCGTCGCCGTCGCCGCTTTTCCTGGCTCCTGTACTTTTAGTTGGCGTTTGCTCCGCCCAGCGGAAACAGCCGTAGTAAATGCATTTCCTAGGTTTCCATGGTATGAAGTCTTTACACCGAAGAGCCTTCTATGCTTTTGGTGGCCATGGCGGTCATAATGGGATCAAGACAAGCTTACGCTGCCTTCCAAAGTCTGTACTGCGGCGCCGGGTGGGAGGGCGAGCAGAGGATTATACGTTAACAGATACATTCCAACAGGAAATTGTACGGAGCCTTATTGAGCCGGATTTCTGCACGGCCTTCTTCTTCGTAAATGTGCATGCACATATATTTTCAGTGGGTTCGCAACGGGCTACATTTAGAGGGCATTTCTACTACCATTTACGTAGTTGTCAAGGGAGTCAGCAAATATGCCAACTTCTTTCGGGCAGTAATGGCGAGAAAAAGCACATAGCCCCATGCAGTTGCTCTAGCAGGGGGTGTATTCTCTGTCGTAGGGTTGTACACTTACTGATGCACACGGAAGGGGAAGACGGCATAAAGATTCGGCACGCGGTCTGCAGAGGCTTTTGCTCATGCTCGCTGGGTCATCACCCCACCTTCCATTCTACATATACACCGTGGACCGTGTACCACAGCATTGTTGTTTGCTTCCTACGGTAGTTGAAGCTATTATCGAAAACCCTTTGAGCTCTGACCAAAAGAAAATTATGCCAAAGCTGTGGACAACACTGAGGTGAGGCGCCGGGCGCATGCATCAGGGCGAGCAGGGTGTAGGAAAAAAATGCAGCACTGTAGTACCATGATGCCGACAATTCGATTTGCCCAATCCAGATCGCCTGTGCCGAGCAGATCCTCCAGAAAGTCCTGTCGCAGTATTTTCCCTAGTCCAGAGCAGAGGAATACACCTTCCGGGGATGCACACCATATTGCGTTGCTGGGTGGCCTGCCAATTCCCGGGCTAATTATTTTTCCGTTCGGTATGCCCCAGCTCTACCTACGACTAGGCTGACGATTCCGCCGGAGTTATCTTAGACTTCTAGCATTTTTGGCTGCTCCCCTTTTTGTGGCTACCCGCCGAGCCACCGTATGCGCAAACTGTTGACGCTGGGCGGGAGGGATGGGAAGACATTTTTGCTCTTGAGGAGATCCCGGCAGTAAATGCTAGCTGCTATCATACGGGGTAAATGGCACATCACGCGGTCAGTAGGACTATCGGCAACTCTGGTGCTGTAGGCACCGGTAGTCCAGCCAACGTCTGTTACAGCTTGGGTTTAAGCTACTAGCCTGGCATATTCGCCATTATTCTTGGTTCATTCTTCCACTACTGTTTGTCCGGTGCTAGTGCACGTCATCTCACTTCGTGCAGGCCTGCTCATGTCATCTATGTTTTCAACAATATATATACTGTATTAGGGGAGAGAAGAAATACCTATTGGTTGCTGTTGGGTGCGGTACTGTAATATTTTCGTGTTATGTTGGAACGCCAGGCAGACATCCTGCTCTTGCGCTCTTCCAGACCGTTGAGCTGACGGTATAGGATGCCTGCAATATCATTACGGTGATCGTTTAAAGGTAAATCTTCTATATTTTGGGGCTTTCAGAGGTGTTCCCCTACCCAACATAAGTCACCATTCAAGGTGTTTCCAGTTACTTCCCACCAGGTGGAGGCTACCAAGGAGGAGTTGCTTTCCAGGCCGACATACTCGCCATTAGAGACTTTTTAGCGTGTTTAGCAAAATCCCGTGTCTATGCATTCTTAAAAGAGTATACACGAAGGGGGACTGAGAGCCCACGCAGGTCGGGAATTCCTTTTGTCCGGATTTTCCTTGGCGGCCCTAGTCCCTTGCCGGTGTAGCCGATGAGGGAAATCGTGATCCTACCAGAACTCGCTGCCGGACGTCCCCTCGGAGCTGCTTGTCCTTCAACACTCATGCCTAATTCGGTGCGCCGCCGCTGGCTAGAGTAAGGTGGGCTCGCTGGGGGGCTCGAGCTCTGCACACATCCACTTTCCTGTTTGGAATATTATGGACGGGAGTTCACAAGCGGTATCAAGTATGAGGCAACGGGGGACACAAGCCACCCTTCCCTTCCCCTGTCATATATATTGCTTCTACTTCTGCTCTCGGGGCTAGTGCGGCCTGGAAGGTACTGCTTTCCCATGACCTTTTCCATTTTTAGGTGGCCGCCGACAACGAAAGGGCGTGTCTACTTTGAGGCAGAGATCCGGTACCAGACTGGTTGAAGATTGCACAAACGCATCTTGCAAAATGGTTACTGAGGGCCCAGAGTATCAGAACCATGTTTGGTGTCAATATGTCAAGGGGGGGACTGCGTGAACACGCGTGCATGCAGTTGGACCTCCTCTGTTCGTTTGTCTTGCACCCGCCGTTGGACCAAGGCTTACTGCGCCTTTGGTGGGCAGCCTAATTTTTCCAGCAACCGCAGTCCTTTGTCACGCTGTCCCTGTGATGGCTGGAAACCGTGCTGCCCCCTACAACCGCTTGAGGACGCTGGATGCCTAATAATTTGACTTTGCTGGAGGACAATATTAGCATTTTTCAAGATCCAAGGCGCCCTTTGATTGAGTTTTTTCTGCCTTAGCTACCAGCGATCCGGAGGGATGCACTTCCAAGTACAAGCTGACAGCATAGCGTTCATTGCGAGGCACCACATGCCTCAGCAGGGGAACGCGAATCGGCCAGTTCAATGACATTAATTCTGCCGTCATCGAGCTGTTTACACGCCCCTGACTGTTTACCATGGAGAATGGCTTCCTGGAAGTCCTGCCGCCCGCATGGTAGGCTGTTTCTAGAGCAATATGGTTTATTACCAGGAAATATGTAACATCCCAGCGTCCGGTGGAGTCTGTTCCCATACTGCGTTGACCTGACTTCGTTGAGATCTAGCACACAAATCAATCCGAATGGAGGAACTGTCTTCAGAGTGTATTTACCGGCACATGACCACCCCTAGCTTCCTCCAGTTAGTCCGCAAGACAGCTAATTCCGGCAGAATAAACTACTACGGCAGCGCCGAAATCTAAATGGAATACAAGATGCATCCCATACTCAAGCACTTGCAGTATATAAGGAGAGACCGTTCCTAAGAATCGTTTGTTGGTCGGACGGCGCATCACGGGCCAACAATATTTCCGTAACTGGCACCAGCATTGCCTGTAGATGAAATTGTAATTATTGGCCTCCCCGATGCTTTCACAGCGGCGTCGTTCGCTTTGGACAGAATTGGCGCGGCGTGGAGAGGCAGCTTCAGGCCGGAGGAATTCATTTTCTCCGTGCGCGGGACAACCACCGAACATGATATCGTGCGCGGACTCATCACCGGCTGGTGAGTCGTACAGGCCTGCCGCAACCTGAAGATACGGTGGCTCGTTGCCGCCGGGCGGAAATGAGCGTGCTGATCGGCTTTGCTTCTATTGGCGCTCACTCTGAGATTCTGGCGGTGCACCCAACTTACGGTCCCCGGCGGAATCTCGCGAGGCTGAGATGCACTGGGAGAACCGCGGGAAATGGGGTGAATGCCTCGTAGCCGTCGAATTTCAAGCTGGACTCCTGTGATGCAGGCCGAGATGGGGCAGCGTTGGGTCGGCTCAAGAATGAACCCGCTGAGCAGAATGGCTTTGTAAGAATAGCGTGAGAAACCTCTCTTTCCTTGCCAACAAAGGAGACTTTGGGGCTCTGAGGATCTCAGGGCCCTCGGCAACGGTCCTCAGTCTCACCAGTGAGGAACAGTGGCCGACCTTGCCCTGCAACTTGTGCCCCCAACGATAATACAAGCACAGTCAGAAGTCACTTAGTGATTTTGAAGTTGAGGTCCGGATTTCGCTCGGACGATGGGGTATCAAGAGCTAGGACAAGTAGAGGGACTGCAGGCCATGGGGACTGTTAATGATAACACGCTCAGACCCTCTTTAGTCCTGAGCCCGCTTTGTAGCATCTGGTGATAAAGTTCATCCGTAAATAACATATTTCACTCTAGCATGGGTTAATAGCCAGTAGAGATATGCATCTAACAGTTGACCTCCACCGTTGGTCCCCACTGCAACGCCCTGACGTCCTTCCCTTATCTGACTGCATCGGGCTGAGTAGTACTGAGCCGGATGATGTTACCATTACATCGTTGTTCAGTAAAATGAGCTAAGCCAAAACTTCAAAATAGTGTCATTATTGCTTCATGAAAAAGAGGAATGTTCTGCCGTCTCCACACGCGTTGGCACGGCGGCCCCACGAGCTGGGCCTGGGGCTGGGAAGGGGAGACGGCAGCATGTGACACCACTTCCTGTTAGACCTGTAGCGACACTCTCACTGAAGGTCGAACCCAATTATATCCCAGAACACGCGACTTAACTGAAAACTTAGTAAGTGTCAACCCACAGGCCCATAGGAGTTGAGTGGTTATGAAACGAAGGAGCACGGCAAACTGTGAGCCTAGCATTGTTTGCCGTTTGTTATGAAAAGAATGAGCACGGCAAACTGTGGGCCTAGCATTGTTTGCCGTTTGTTATGAAAAGAATAAGCACGGCAAACTGTGAGCCTGGCATTGCTTGCCTTGATTTTAAGTGAGTGTTCACTACAAATCAGTTTTAGTACACGGTGTCGCTGATGCGGACTCGTTTTGTTGGACCTCGTCAGTGTGCTGGTCAACCTAATTACCTCAGAGCTTAGCTCAAGCGATGTGACTAGTATGATATAGCAGCAAACAATGGCGCCAGCCGTGCTACGCGTCTGTCAGTACCGGCAGCGCTCGTTTTAAATTGAATACATTTTTTTTTTCCGTTTTATACTGATTCCAGGAATGACACCCTGTTGTAGCCTTTCATATGTTATATTTTCAACTTCCCTCTCCCACCCATGGTGCTTTTTACACTCAGCTGCAGGAAACGAAATGCCAGGCTAGCCTGCCCTGCACAAAATTCTGTGAGATTTGCTTTTGGGAGTATATCTAATTACCACTCTTCAGCATGTTCTTAGAATTCGTCTTGTTCGAAAACGAATGAAAAATTCCCTACTTAATTTTCTTGTGCGGGCTTGCGGACGTGCCGCAATCTAAATCACAGAACACTCACGGGCGGCTCTGCACCGCAATCATAGAAATAATCTCAGCAAGCGACGCCAATACGGAGCGCGAAATGGTTATTGGTGTAACTCGAGTTTAGGCTTCCACTGCAGGCCAGCGCAGGCTCTCGGTGAGGGAGGTATCAGTGCCTCACGACTCGTGCCTTTGTTTTACAGCATGCTCAGCCTAAGCTATATTTTGTACTCACGCACCTCTTACTACCAGATAAAAAGTCAAATTATCTCGCGGGCCGTTGATGGAAAGATTCACTGAAATGATGTCTAATAACTGCCATCTGTCGGTTGGGACTGTACGGTTTCAACATCGGTTGTGACCGGTGCGCAGCGTATGCTTCCAACAATGATTGCCATGGTTGCTCGAGTTACTTGCGGAGAGCCGGTCTGTGAAGAATTCCTAGGGCGTCATGATAGGCAGTTTACTCCTAACCACGATGCACGGGAGGTCTGCAAATTAAGTGGTGTGGCTCATTCTCAGCTGGGCAAGCGCTGCTGCTGGGGGCGTTATTGTCCTTTAAGTGGTTAAAATCCCCTTTATTTTCGCTGCACTACAGCTAACGACCGACGCAGAAGGCATCAATGCCTGGGCAAGTGCACAGATAAACAAACGCAATCGCTAGAAATGAGGAACAGGGCGGCACGGGAGCGTACAGGGCAGTAGCTGGCACTCCCGATATTGTAGTAATAGGCACCCATAGCGAGCCCACACCATGATGGTAGTCTACAGTAATACAATGCGTGTGCTACCATAGTTCCCAACAGGAGGTGATGCACAACGCCCGCATTTTATAGAAGAAAAGTTAGTTTCAAAGTGGAGCTAACTGATTTGTTGCCCAGGGTACGCTAACAAGCTGAAGAGCGGCATAATTTTTTCGAATAGTCTAGGGTTCCGCACGAAGCTAGGCTGGCAGGAGCACCTGGTGTTTTGTGTTCCTTTTTGCAGTTTGGATTGTCTTCTGTGCGTCCGATCAGGCGAGCCTAAATTTGCTAGAGCGTTCCCAGGTTAGTAGGCTGACCGCAAACGTCATGCCTTGATTCGACTGCTGTGGTCAGCCTTTTCCCGAGAAAAGGCCACGACTGGCCGCATGCGATCATAGCTGATTAGCAACATTGAGTTCGAGTCTGGAGAATACTATGGAATAAGCCGTAAGGAAAGTGTTCCATGCAGCCCTCAGCTGTATTGATATTTGTCGGTGGCAGCGTTTTTCTGCTGAGGGTGTTTGCGATCATGAAATAGCAAGGGTCGAAAAGCGCCAACCGGCGTAGGGACGAAGCACTGGAGTAGCCCAACAAGCCAGGAATGAAGAAAACTGCGTATATTATTCGTGCGGAAAACAGGGTTGAGTAGCGGCAGCAGATTATCACGCTGCAAGAATTCGATGGAGAGGGTGGCATAAGCGACAGCAACAAAGAAAACCGCTCCACTGCCGAGGTGGTGCAATACACCTGGCATGTCAAAAAGAAAATATAATGTACAAATACGCATAGCCTGTTACATGTCTGGCCCTGGGAAATTGTTGTGGCAGAAGGTGAGATTATGACGCATTCGAAGCTTCCATTCTTGCGGGAGACGAATTTCCTAAAAGAAAAGAATCCAGGAATGGGAATAACTCAAGCCCCTGCCAGCAGTTTAAAAGACTATTCCCTCCATTACACCCTTTCCAATGTTCGCAGGGTGAGTAATATTCTGCCGGCAACCGGTAGTGCTGTGCTCAATGGTACAAGTGATAGTGCGGCAGGTATTTACCACAATGGCAAGATTGATGCGAAAGCGTCAAGAAATGGCGATATATTGTATTATTTGGTTGAAACAAATGCAGCGGTTTGCGTCTGTAAACAGTCAACGGTTCCGACTTAGGCAGAGTTTTCCTAAAATAACATTTCAGTTGAAGACCGTTTTGTACAATGGCTGACGATATTATCTATGCTCGCGCGGCTCTTCGTAGCCGGGAAGAAATTAAGCAGCAGACACGTTTCTGCTGAGTATCTTTGAAAGATGCGATTGCAATCCAAACCCGTTTCAGGTGACGGCTGAGACTTGCTGTTTTTAGAAAGCGATTTAAATAGACTAACCCCGCAAGAGGATGTACACTAAATATTTGTATGCGCGCAAGTTTAGGAAAAGCAGGAATGAGCTAGCTTGAATTTTTGTTGCTGAATCCAGCTTTGAGCCCATAGAACTCATAACCCAGGGAGATGTTGGAAGAAGATAATTTGTAACTGTAACTGGAAAGTTGTACGGCTGCGGAGGATTGTATGAAGAGAGAAAAGATATTTCAATTTTGGGTCCGTGGTGATATTTTCCATTTGGAATAACGGTTGGGCGGACTGTTTCAGGCGAACTACTCCGCCGACCTGGGAGTAGCACAGTTCCAGTCACCGATATTTTTCATGAATCCGCAGGTCTTATAACCTACGCCGGAGTGAACTAATACGTTAGCGCCGCAGTCCTCGCCCATCAGTTTGCTGATTACCACCCCAACTTCCACTGGCAAGGAGATACCAGTCCCTACACATGTAAGCGAGCGCGTGGTTTGAAGATTCGTCAAGACAAGGTCGCAAATGGCTTTGTGCCGTAAAATGCTGCGATCGCGAGCGGGAAGATGATTCGGCTTGCCAGCATATCGCCGTTTATATAGGGGAGCAACACGAAAGTGTCAGGAGAGTCAGCGAGTAGAGCGCCAAGCTCATATTTCTAGCCGGTAGTTTATATTTCTGCATAGCAGCTTGCAAAAATGTGGGATTAGAAATATAAGGAGCCAAAAGGGAATGTGGAGCCTGCGTTTTCCGGCTATTTTGAAAAATCCACACGCTCCCCTAATATTTGGGTTGTAACGCGGCCACATGTCACTCGCTTACTCAATGAAAACCGCGTTGAGAGAGTAAAGCAATTGCTTACCCGCGGAGTATACCTATATCATTTGCACCACGTTTGCAGTACGCTCTCTGACCTGGATTTCGCCCGAATAACGAAGGTAACATACACTGCTGAACAAACGTTTGCAGAATTAGGGTGATGGCGAACCAGCAGCTGACAATCTTGCTTCTGGGTCGGGCTGGGGCGAAATGGCTTTGCCAATACTTCGATGTAGTGGGCGTCCAGCCGGCTGCGAAAAGAGTGCCGCGCTTGATACAAATAATCTCCATGACTTAGGATTGTCCTGAAAGTACTTGGTGCAGCGACGGATACCGTTGGCATTGGTCAAAAGCAAAACGCCCTTCCATGCAAATCGCGGGCATACCATCCGAGAAGCAAGCTACAAAAACTACTCCGCGCTTCTCGGTCTTCTGACCGATTATCTTTAGAATATCCGGGAATAACGAACCTTCGTGCCGCTTCTTTGCTACTAGTTCCTTCCAATATACGGAAACGTTTTACAGGGTTCTACTGAAGTTAGATGTTCCTCCTTGGCCTGCGGATATACACCCTGCGTTGCCAACACTGGCATGAGCGCTTGGAGGGAACAACTAAAAACATCTAACACCCCTGGGATATTGTAGCCTTATAGAATTTTTTTATAGCTCGCGACCAAAAAACCGCCGCCGGTATCGATCGACCCCAAATAGCATTTGCCGCAGCTCCCATCCAGAAAAAAAAAATTTTCATTTTTCATAGCTCCTTTGTTTTGCGGGTAAGGAGGCAGGATATTAGAAGACAAGCCTGCCTGGGCCGCTACCAAACACTATAATTGTGCTTCCGAAAATCACGCAGCGTTTCTTGCTGGACACCAAAACGGTACAACACACGATAGCAGTCCCGTCTCTTGAGTACGCCAACGTGAAGTCAAAAATCGAGAGCCCAACACAACACCAACATTGAGAAATGCGCCTACATGAACACAGGAATAAAGACCCGCGAAACCACAATATCGATGATTAACCAATTGGCACATCTGCGTGAGATTTCTTCTGCACCTGTACGTTGTGCACCGCAAGTGCCACACAGAAATACACTGGAGGAATTCGTTTCGCCTCACAGCATGGTGAAGCATATCCGCGCTGAGAAAAAAACCCACTGCTGCATACCGATAGCACACTTGCCAGCAGTGGCTTTCTCTGCAGACAAGCAGCCACGGACAAGCTCCGAACAACTGTAAAAATGGCCTATTCCAAAACCTATCCCAGCTATTTTATGTTAGAAAGCCGGGTGAAAATTATATTCAGGATGACAACAGATTTCATGAGAACAGCTTTTCAGGCGCTCTGGGTAAACACTGCCACGGCTCACTTCTGTCCTTAGTGAGCTAGCCTGTGCAAAACCTGGAGATTTGTCGTTCCTCTATTGCTAGCACTGTCGATGCTCAATCAGATGCTTATCTAGAGCATTAAGAGGAGCCCCGCGTAAAACCAACAATGTTCGTTAATCAGCAACACACCCGCTGCAGTTATAGAAACTAAAAGAATTCCCTGCGAGCAGAACTACTGCAATATCAAGCTCGATTGTTTTAATTAATTCTCCATGCTCGTATCAATTGTTTGCGCAGGGGGAAACCATATAACCCAGTTTGACAGAATATTCATCATTCAGAAGCGGTAGTGGATCATACGTTGAACACCTCTGCGAGCACTTTTGCTTCACTCGTCTGTGGCATTTTTCCGCAATCGGAAACGCGCGATTACTTTTAAGGCTACTGAAATTCATGAGTCTGACCATCGAGGGTGTCAACATATTTCCTCGAAATATTCCCGCTGTAAAGGTACAAGCGCGACACTTGCTTTTCCTAGTCGCGAAGGTGGTTTGGAATTTGAGCTTCCGAAATGTCCGTTCTGCGCTGCTCCTGCTGACCGTTCCTTGCATTCAAGCCGTACGTTACTCGACGATAAAATACACGACTGTATATAGTATCCTATCTTACGTCCGGCGCTGGTTGTCGTATCTCGATACAAAAACTGGGGGTCCTACAGCAGCCGCTGGCCCATGATAGGCTGTCAACAACCAAATATTCGTTTTTTTTATAAAAGAAACAAAGCTACTTGGCCAGCCTTGAAATCCACCATCCCTGGAACAAATCGTCGCGTGTTCGACTTTTGGTAGCCGTACCCCCGGACCATACGCTGAGGGTAGAAGGCATGCTTGGTCGGTGATGGACCCAATACCAAAACGGAAAAGGAAAGGGGAAGACGAAAGATCGCTTTTTCCTACGACAGCCGATAAATTCAGTAGTAGTTGACAAACTACGGAGTAGACCCAGGAAAACTGCTGAAAGCGCTTGGTTCCAGCTGTGGAACTCAACACTCATCCCACTCTTGTCCATGTGGCTGAGGCCGAAAACGTGCTGAGAAACGTTGGAGGCCTGCTGAATCTACCGGATGGCTAGCTCGATGCAATACCGAGCCACCTTTTTTGTAAATGGCCGGGTGATGCCCACACCCGTCATGTTCATGTCGCTATTCCGTTCTGCGCGGCGCCTATGGAATACCAAGGGCATTTGATAATTGCAGGAAGGGTATAGGAATCCGCGGTTTCTGTAACTGCCGCGGTTACGCCAAACGATGCTGCAGCCTCCTCGAAGAAACCCCTCTACAAGCAGACTTCAATTGTATTCCAGCTATCAGCTTATTAAAGAAAGAGTTTCTCTGTAGTGGTTCTACACCTCGTGCGCGCTTGCTTCATACGGCGTGGGGCTTGCGCCTGTGTATGGTGCAGAATCAAATCCATCCATGGTCACTGAGAGGCGACAGATCGCGGTTATAGTGTACTAGTATACTGAATGTAGAATGTAGGGGTTCACGCTGCCTCGAAGCGACCGCCTCAAGAGACCTATCCCCATGTATATTGCATGGCCCACGGTAGCCGGTAAAAGCAGGCAGACTTGCTGTGCCTCTAACAGCGTAGATGGAAGCAGCCTGCAAGCATCCCTGTATGACATATGCCGGTCGCCCGTGACAGGCGCAGCCCAAAGTGATATTCATGCAACCGTTCTCCGGAGCAGCAAACAACGTGAGCTGGCGAACATCGAACAAGGGAACGCCTTTATCAAAACGCTGGTTCCAGAGGTATTAGCCCCCACGGGGGGCAGCCGCCTTCTACAGTGACAGCAAGCACTAGCAGCATAATCAGCAACAACCCCTGACTGCCTCGCGTACACAACACACAGTTCTACGTCTAGAAGCAGTCAAACTGCTCCTATACATTTCATCCCCTAGGGGACTGGCACGGGCACGGCGATAACCTATGCGCAGGCCGTCTAGCCTCTGTAATGATCGCCCTTTCACCCCAAGGATATGTTCTCTTCTATATTTCGGCACCTAACGCGTACCGGCAAGCTACGACCAGCGATCTGAGTACGCATGACAAGAACTCCCATTGGATATAATGACTCAATGGCACTAATAACGCAGTAATTAATACTGCACGTACCTCCTTGTGCCTTAAATTTTCGAGTCACCAATGGTACGTAGCCAATGCAATTACGGTAAACCCGGCATAGCTTGATGCAGAGTGGTTTCCGTATTTCTGGCGCCTTGCAGCCAGCTTCTAGTCAGAGTCGGTGAGGACGCAGGCCTATTGGGCGATCCAGCTATATGCATCCCTGTGTATAATTCTAGGATTGGTCTTCCTTTACGTGACCTCAATAAAAACAGCAGATTTAAAATATGTCTTCCAGCTTGAGTAGCAACAGGTGCTTATTGGGCCCTCTTCGGGGCATATGCGCGCAGCCCGTCATGCACTACTTTATCGAAATTATGCGTAACAAAGAACAGCTTCAGAACCAGTTCACGGCACAGCGCTTGATAAAACAAATTTTGCTCTGATATGGATGTCCTCGCGCATCTAAATATTCACTCTACGTTTGGGAGAAGTGTTCCGCATTTTGTATCCGCCGTCAAAAATCGAGGCCAGACAAGTACTCTCACTACGTTCGGCCCGTCAACTACTTCCTTACGGGCTTGCTTGTAGGAGCCCAAGGCTGCCCATCACTCGCCATGCACAGAGGTAACCAGCTTACCCTTAATAACTGGGTTGCGGGACCAAATCCCTTCACCAAAACCTTTTGCTTCCGCAGGATAATATCGCATTTCATTTTTATAGTTTACCGGTACACCCTGTATGTAAAAAAGGTTTTGCCACCCTCTGAACAGTTAGCCGGTTGACGCACCTAATGGCAATCTCCTGCCATGACACGGTCTGTAAGAAAATGGGGTTAGAAGCCCTGACCATCCTTGATACCGGTGGCTAACCGTCCCCATCTATCTGTGGACACAAGGATCCTCAAGGCACCACGAAGACTAGGGCATCTAGCCCTCTAGTATTATAGCGCATGCTTCGGTGAAAGTTGTATCGCTTGCCCGCGTCTCAGCTATATTTTATTCGGTTTTCCCCATATACGAATTGTCGCTACCAAACGCCTGCCGCGCCGATCTGAGCCAGACCATTGTTGCAAGCTGAAGTGGCCACTCTCGAATCTGGCTTGGCTTTCCTTTCTTCCGGAAAACCGGTGCCGTCATCGAGTAGGGATTCTGTGCCCCCCGAGGAGTACATGCCGGAAAGCATGTAGGCTACCTAGAGAGTGAAATAAATCCGACAGCTGCTATTGAAGCGTGCATCCGTCTGTAGCGGCAACGGCCTAACACTGCTTGCATCGGATCCGGCCTGTAGGGGGATGCTGTAACTCCAGGTGCTGCAGTCATGCAGGGCCCACGTCCCGCTCCGATGACCAGGAGCAGCACGTATCCTTCTAGTCATGGCCGATGGACGATCCGCAGAGTAAGAACTACCCTCTGAGACAACTTTCCTTCGGTGCCTGCCAGTGAAGGTAAAAGGCTACGGGAGGCCTTAAAAATGGTGTTGCATAGATGGTCGTACACGCGCATTCCCACCGGGAAGGGCTTGCCGAGCAGGATTCGCATTGGGAAAGAAGTCCTACAATGAAGAATCATTTGCTATTCATTTACTTGGATGGTGGCCTGGCAACGATGCGCCCCAGCCGCATTTATCAGCAGTACTTTGCTCTCCCGCATAATGCACACTTTCTGGCAAGCTGCTGCGGCGCCCCTGCGGCATTACCCACTTACAGACTTGGTTGTGGGCAACGTAAGTTGTTGCTGTACTACACGAAGCGAAACTCTTTATTGGGCAATGCCCCAGCATTCCTTTGGTTGACTGCCCCGGAGACTACAAACGGCGGCTGCGAATACACGGTGATGCTGGAGTTATTGCTCAGTTCCTACTTTACCTCAATTGCTTTTATCGGCGCTGAAGGGCGTCGGATACACGCTGCACGACCGAGCACATCCTGGCACCGTACAGTAATAAAGCCACCCTACGCGTGCCGGCACGCGCCAGCTTCGTTGTAATCCAGTACGTTCCGTCAGCTTTGCCGCTATGTGCGAGTCGGGGAACGGAATCTACTGTAGCAGCATGACCAAACACTAGTTTTGTGGCTTCGAATGATTTAATGCAGATAAGTTGGGAAAATGTGAGCCGCTGCCCGTAGCATCTTGCCGAGGATGACAGGCTTAGCAGCAGCTCCCATCAATGGTAGCACTCCGCTTTCTACCACCTATTCAGGTTGGGCATTGAAGCATCTATGGCACTGCCTTGGGGTGTATCTGTTTGACCCCCTCTGTTTACGGACAACTCGGCTATTTCACGTACGGTAGTGGAAGCCGGCGCTGATATTGCAGTGTGAGGCAGTACAATCTTCCCATTCCAACAGGCATTACCCTACTTTCTCGTGTTCCTTAGTTTGGGTGCAACACCTAGGGAAGACTGTCATCCCCTGCACATTTCTAAACTGTGAAATATTTACAAAATTAATATCGAAACAGGTGAACAAACCTTTGGAACCCACTTGTATATCGCCCTTCTCCGTGCAAAGACCCTCGGCAGACTAAGCATTCTATAGGTTTTGAGGCCACCGTGTATTAAGATGCCTGTCAGCAGATGGGTATTGTTCTGGGAAGCTCGCGGCTGGCGCCAACACGCCTATAAAAAATCAACACATTCTCTACTTGCCAAAGCCTTGCCACTGCACCGGATCGTCCACGTGAAAATCTTCAGCAGCCGGCTTAGTAATGCAATCCGCTTTGTGTTTTTATATTCATGGTGTGCAAGTGGTAATCACGGCAATTGCTGCAAACTTAACCACCTGCGAATCCCTTATTCTATCGCAGGTAAGCTGTTGTACATGTAAAGCTTCATGGCCCTGGTACGTTGAGCACAGGGGCAGTCTCTATGCGGTTTCAGTGACACCTTCAATAATGCTAAGAGGACAATCATATCAGGTTGTAGATTACGGCAAATACTGCGAGACGGCAGGTTCTTCCTGCTAAACAAAACCATAACACCTACGTGGGAGTCCTCGTCAGGGCAACAGATATCTGTAAGCACTCTTATACGTCATATTGTTTCAAAAGTATACCCCTGCAGGTTCCCGCGAAGCCGGTGGGCAAATTGAATCACTGCTGGCCTCACTAAAGGGACCAGTGAGCCCATTATATCAATATGTACTGTTGCTCGTGGAATTTCCTCAGTTATTGCCTCAAGGCGGCTGCCTTCTCCAGCTCCCTATGTCGCCGTGAATCAACGTTCGGAATTAATCCTTCTGACTCCCTCTTTGCTACTTTGTATTGACGCGGAGCATATCTGCAAGCGTACAATACACTGCTCAGCTTCACCATTGGATTGGTGATATTACGGTGATGACATTAGCCGCATGATGTGAATTGACCGTCCGCGGAAGGCCAGTAGCATTATTCGTACATGCATTACTCCATGGGCTGGGGAAAATCAAGGTTCCATGCATCAACCCACCTACCTTCCCGGAAGCAGGCATGGGCGCTGCATCGAATACATGGCTCCACCGACGCTCGTGTGTACGCATGTGCGCCAGCCTAGTAAAAGCAACGACAAACACCCTGACGCGTGTTTCCCTGTTTTTACTGGCCCGCCAGCATACGCTATGAGTGTAGAGAATTTTTGGAAAGCCGATGCTCATCTATGCAGACCATTGAAAACTGAAAACAAAAACAGAAAAGAGTCAATGACTACGAAATGCCACTATTGTAGCCATCCTGGATACTATCATTGCTGCTTGGCAGGCCTTGCTAAATCCTTGAGGCTTATCGTATACTATCGCTCATGTCTACAAAGGAATCGGCTCACGTGCATCCAAAAGGCGGAGGAAAAGGGACCTACAGCAGACGGAAGAGGGGACGAATCCACTGGCCGCATGCGGAAAGGGAACTGCGGGTAGAAGGCCGCTTCAGCGAACGCTCCAATGCAGGAGGGTCCTTGGCAAATCCTCGTTCCTCTGGAGTTGCAGGGTGGCCGGAGCCCACTGACAATAACCTCTGGGGCCGCTGATGTTATAATTATGTTCACGCTGGAACCCTGTAGAGGGGCTTTATTACAAGCTTCACGCTGTAACCCCGTAGAGGGGCTTTATGAGGAGCTTCATGCTGGAACCGCCTAGTGGGGCTAAGGAAAAGTGTTGATCCGCACCTGCGCCAACAGGGTTATCGGCAAGGGCGAGGAAGCTCCTCCACCGCATGGGTTCGTTGGCGCGACATATACGTGCCCCAACATTTCAAGGATGGCCTCTGATGGTAAAGGGGCAGAATTGCGAGCCAGAATAGGACGATTCAGGGCTTAGCACTATACTAATCGGCCACTTCCACTTATCTGGCAGTTAGGTATGTTTCCCGACCATTAGAATGCGCAGATTGACCAATACTTGGTGTATCCGAAAATTGGCTTAAGATGCTTAAATAGGCACCTAGTGCAGCCGTAGCTTTTTCGGACAGCAGCCAGTCATGGAGAACTGCGTATTTCAATACAGCACGAGGGAATGAGAAAAGCACACCATTGTCGAACGAGACGGCAGCATTCTAGGACAGTGGCGGGGAGAGGCGGCAACCTGATGAGTTGCACTGTAGTGCAATGCGAAGACCCTCGTCTCTCCTCAGTGAGCTTCTGGCTGTCCACGCAAGGGAACACCGATATCTGCCTGAGGTATTGCAGGGGGACTATGGACTGTAAGCTTTTCTCACGCGTTTTCTCCGCCAACTCAGTAAGGGGGCGTTCTTTAGCACGGGGACGACCCTTGTACCGTTGGCGGGGCCCACGCCGGAGGGCAGACTGCTCGTCCTTGTCATTTCACGTAGTTTTTTCTTAGGGAAGGCTTTATAGGTTGGATGGGCAGAAACTGGAGGGGAATCGTCCACTTACGCTGGTAGGGCAACCACTCGACCATTCAACCGGCATGTCCCAGCAGAGCGGGACTAAATTATCAGGTTATCAGACTGAAAATACTAACGGACAGCATGTGTCACCAGCCAATTGAAGTCTAAGATTATATCGTAGAGGATCCGGGCAACTGCCACAGAAAGCCTACTACTTCGGTAATGGAACAGTGGTTACCGCACAGGAACACTGGTGAATTCATCACATACTTTGCTCGCAGTACGTGATTGTTATGGAAAATCTGGAGTATGTCTAGTATATACATTACCTGTATAACCAAACAGTGACTCTTTATAATAGAAGAAGCCACATATTAAACCAATAATTGCACCATAAAGTAGTGAACCTCGGATAGCCATCTACTAAACCGCTACAAGAAACTAGTTGAAGCCCCAATATACCATAGGGCTTCCAAGTTTCCATGAACTGTCTACGTGCAGTCTGGCGGTTGCTTGCACAGTACGCGAGGCATTCAGTTCCCCGCGGCAATCTCACTTTCTGAGTTGGCTACGCACAACAGTGACAAAAAACTTTCCGGTCTCCCTAGAGTTGACTTCACTACCTTGTTTCACCACGCATACAATCGCCCGCGCAGGGCACGATTCCTCGGAACGTTCTCGAGCACGTAAACAGCCTTTCAGTTGCTGCGCCGAGAGCAGCACCAGCGCAGCAGCGTCAGGGACTGATTGGTGCACTTTCCCAGCGCTGGTGGCTTACTGAAGCGGCGCCGAGACGTTCAGTCCCACTTTGTCCTGTTGGGGAAATGCCTGCTTGCCTTAATCGCTGCTCAACGCTGCCGCCGTCTGTGTCACGTACTGGTCCCAGCGGTACGGTTCTTTCATTATGCTTCTCCGCACCACGTCGGTAAAACACAGGGCTTCCGCAACTCGGGGAGGCAGGTATGGGGGTGGTCAATTTGACCACTGCCTTCATCAGGCACACAACACCCTTTGTTGGCTTACCGCGCTTCGTCATCATTTCTCCTGACGTGTAGGGAGCTTTGCTGGACTGTTGTGGCTCCTCCTTTTGAACCTTGAAACGCGATAGTTTAGCTGTTTCAGCAAGCGTAGGTCATATCGACGGTGACGCTGTAGTGCGCTGCACTACGGTGGTTGTGGAGAGCATCCTTATTCAGTGAGATAAGTTGCCCCGAAGCTTCAAAATTGTCTTATTATTGGTTAATAGAGAAAAAGGAATGTTCTGCTGTCCCCACATGCCCTGGCAAAGCGGCCCCACGCCATTTTGGCACAAGCTCAAAGATTGCAGCAAGTTTGAAACACGGCAGCTGAAGGCCCAACTTCAAATCTTCCTAACTGACGCTGGTTCTGAGAAACTTGCCTTTGCTTGCTAACGAAGGAAAGTTTGGGGCTCTGGGGATCTCAGGGCTCTCGGGAACCGACCTCTCTCTGACCAGTGAGCACCAAAGACCAGCCTAGCCCTGCGACTTGTGCCCCCAACGATAACACAAACGCAGTCAGAAGTCACTTAGTGATTTTAAAGTTCAGGTCTCGATTACCCCCATACGATGGGGTATCACGAGCTAGGCGAAGTAGAGGGACTGCAGGCCGTGGGGATTGTTAATGAGGGAACGGTCAGACCCTCTTTAGTCCTTAGCCCGCTTTGTAGCAAATGGTGATAAACCTTCATCCTTAAATAATTTATATCTCGCTGTACCATTGGTAGGTAGCCAGTAGAAAAATGTGTCTGCGTGTGCGCCTCCACCGTTGGTCCCCACTGCAGCGCCCTCACGTTCTTTCCTCATTTGATCGCGTCAGGCTGAGTATTACTGTGACGGATGATGTTACCGCTAGATCTTTATTCAGTAAAATAAGTTACCCCGAAGCTTCAAAATAGTTTCATTAATGGTTAATAAGAAAAATTAATGTTCTGCTGTCCCCACACACCCTGGCGAAGCGGCCACACGTGCTGGGGCTGGGGCTGGGAAAGCGGCAGTCCAGCATGTGCAACCACTTCTTGTTACACTTGCAAGGATACTCTCACTGAGGGTCCAATCTAATTACACCAAATACATATTAACTACGAGACTCATTGGAAACTTACTTTGTAAGTGTCAACTCACATGCCCGTAGAAGTTAACACGTTTCTTATGAACACAATGAGCACGGCAAACTGTGAGGTTAGCATGTTTGCCGTGATTGTACTGAGTTTTCACTACATGTTACCAAGCACAATGCATATTTGAGCACTTTCCCCCTGGAATTTGTGAAGGTGAGCGTTCAGGGACGTAACACGTTGCTCTATGGCGGAGTAGCCTTGCCGCTGGCAGAGAAATACATCAGCCGGCGAGTGCAACGGCGCAGGCGGAACAAAACGAACAGCAACAATAAGCCAGGACACTGCAAATCCCGTCAGCGGCAGGAGGAGCGGTCCAGCACAATATGGCATCTAAAACCGCAGATGTCCCTTGGCATAGTGATGAGTGTTTGGGGAGTGCGATTGCCTCCAGTCGGTTCTTGGTGCATGTCGGCTCGCAGTGGATGAAAGAATAAACTCCCTAGACGTCTACTTGCACTTCAGCTGCGGCCTGCACTAGTGATAGGCGAAGCAAGTTCTAAAGGCCACTTACGTCCGCCACAGGCCATTGCCGGTGATAAAGAAATTTTCGAAACCCTTAGCTACGCTTTTCCCTTTATGCTGCATTGTGCTGTCTCCTTCCTGCCCTTGGAGGACAACATTACTAGCCCAACCCTTCAATATGGGTTTCGCCAACAGCACCACCGTACAGTATGGAACCGCTCGTACTGCCTTTTGGCATACCGGTAATGTTGGGTTCAACATCGCAGTACAGCAGTGGACAAAGCACAAAAAAAACATTTCTTCCGTCGACATGGCTGAAATCCGCTTCACAACAAAAGTATGGGTATGGCGAAACTTTTTAGAAAAACGCAGATTCTGCAGCACGTTCCTGCAGCATGGCCTATAGAAGGGGAAACTGGTTTCGTTGAACAATCAAGTAAGCAGTGACTGGCATGTGTCGCCAACGTCTCCTCGCGAGCGTGACCCAGTAGCAATTCTAACAAGCCTGTGACAAATTGACTGCCTCATATTCCAACATATAAGACGAAGCCTGCGTTGCATCCAGTAACATTGTTGAGGCTAGCAAGCCATTTGAAGCTCACGCATTCTTCCCTAGTGTTTGAACGACAATGTAAATGTTGCGGGTTCCCACCTCAGTTCTGTTGAAGCGCTGCAGCTGTGCATGGCTGTCAGTTTTCAAACAGTCTTGTGGATGGGTCAGTATGGTATGCTCCGGCAAAATCCCCATGTTAATCCATACAAAACGGACACAAGAGAGTCCACTCCCCAGGCGGGCCTCCATTCCTTCGACAACGGAGGCTGCTAAACGCTAGCGCCATAATTCCGTTCAGGAGAGGGTCAAGTGACATCCATAGTCATTGTTTCTGGCTATTGTGGAGACATGATAGTCTTAAATTGTTTGGGCCGGGCTTGATCAGCAGTCCACCCACGTGGGAAGACCAAACTCGTTCTAACTCTGATCTTGTCCTCTGCCCGCCACAAACTTCTGTGCATCTTAAGAGCTTCAATGGTTTCTGAAGGTCGACCGTTTAACAAGACTCCATAACCAAAACGCGTAAGATTATTCTAGAGTTTACTTGGGTCATTTTTCTGGTTAGCCAGCCATGAAAACGGAAGATGCAGTTGCCTCCTGTTGATGGAAGAGGTGGCTTCTTCTTCGTCGTCTGCTATGAGACTGGGCCTTATCTACAAGGAATTTTCACTTCCGCGCTGCCACTTAGACGTCTTGATACGTGCTATCACTATGTAGTGAATTTGCACTACAGCCATAGCAAAGAGTGCTAATCTAGCAGTTTGCCGTGCTCGCTCAGTTCACAAAATGCGTGTTAGCGTGCAGGGAAATGTGAGCCGTCACTTGTTAAGTAACTACTGAATCAGTTTCTTACTTAATAACCCCTAAGGTATACGGGATTGGATTATATGTTAAAGTGTCCCGACAGTGCAACAAGCAGTTGCAGTGCGGGCAGCGCAGAACCTTCCTTTTTGTTGAAAAACTAACTGTAGAACTATTTTGAAGCGTTGGTCCACCTTATTTTACTGAATAGGAGCGTATCAGGAACACCCTCGCCCTCAGCAATACTTCGCTGGATGCAAACAGATAAGGAAACCATTCCGCAGCGGGGACCAAAGGTGGTGCTCCACAGACGGGTGCCGTTCGGTACCGGCTATTAAACTGTATCTGAGTAAGTTATTATTAGTTTGGGAATCCGTTTCTAGCTCACTATGTTCTAAAGCAAGCTCACGACTAAGGAAGGACTGCATTCTGGTTCACCAACAGCTTCCACTGGCTTCCAGTCCCCCTATCCGTCACAGTTCTGGCTACACAATCTTGTAAGGGAACCCGGGACCTTAAGAGTAACTCACTGAGTGAGTTCTGGTTGCGACAGTGCCGTCGTTGCGGGCACAAGTTGGGGAGCGGGGGTACTATTTCGTTGCTCACCTGTGAGATTCGGTCACCCTCCCGATGGCCCTAAGATCCCTAGAGCCCAAGTTTCTCCCTTGTTGGCTGGCGAAAGGGAGTTTATTACTCAAAGTGCCAAGGGCTGGGAAAGGGGAGGCGGCCTATGTTGAGTTGCAACCCGATACGTTGTAGTTACATAAAGAGGACCCCGTATTTGACCATAAAAAAGCCTGGCTTTGCGCATGCACTAATGCTTTATACGCGTATTGAATGCCTGCATTGCTCATTGTGCGCATTTTGCTCACCAGTACGAGTACACGTAACGGTTTCGGACAGAAAATTGTAGTGAACACTCACTACAATCACGGCAAACAATGCTAACCTCAGTTTGCCGTGCTCATTGTGTTC
>HG718444.1:0-22376 GCA_000499725.1 Eimeria brunetti
CCTAAACCCTAAACCCTAAACCCTAAACCCTAAACCCTAAACCCTAAACCCTAAAACCCTAAACCCTAATCCCCTAAACCCTAAACCCTAAACCCTAAAAACCCTAAACGCTAAAACCCTAAACCCTAAACCCTAAACCCCTAAACCCTAAACCTTAAACCTTAAACTCTAAAACCCTAAATGCTAAACGCTACAGCCTAAGCCCCATGCTGTAAAACATGTTCCACCTGTTCGGAATGAATGTAGTCTAGTGAAGTGTTTAAGATATTGTTTGACTGCGTTTGACGGCTGAGCGTTTGAGAAAAGGATTGTGGAATAAAATCCTTGGTGTGCGCGAACTCGCGCGGCCTTGCTTGCCTAATCAGCCAGCGGCAAGCAGGTGGCTTTGACAAGGCTGAATTAGGGAACAAGCGGTTTTGCTAACCCAGGCAACTCACTCACTATAAATGGAAAATATGCGAGCTGTCTGGGGTGTAGAACAGTTTTGCACTAATTGCCTGGAGCTGAATAATTGAACTCAGGACGAAGTGCACGTGATGCTTCAGGCGATTTCTCAGTTTTTCAATTTAGCCTGTTGCACGCAGAACAGACGCTTCATTCTCACAAACCTGCAGCTACCTAACGCCTGCCGTAGAACATTCAGCGTATGTTGCAGCGCTTCGTTATTCTGACGGGTTGCGCTCTGCTGTCGCTGTTTATAAACGTGCGCGACGCCATTGTAAATGAACTAGCTTGATAACCTACCTTATGATATATAACCAAAATCTGTGTGATAAGTGCCTCGCCGCCTTACAAAACTCTTAAATGTCTCGTGCTAGCGTCGCAAGGCAAGCGAAAGCCTTACTGGTTTATTCTGCACCTGGACAGCAGGGGCCGGCGCGCAGCCGCCTTGGGCAAAGCACAGCCGAGTTGAGGGGATTCCACGGCTACCAGCCTCATCAGTGCCATCCCAGATACAAATGTGACACAGGATTTCAGAATCACACAATCCTTCATATCTTGGGGCCTTCCGTTTTGAAAATGTGCGACCACGAGAAGTGTGTTCATTGTGTAAACACGCACAGCACCTGGGCCTACATTGTAGGTTTCTTAGTTGTGTTCCATGCATCCTAGTCCAGTACGAGTCGTGAAGGCGATTCCCTAGTTCATCACAACAGAAACTGAGGCGTGCAACACTCCGAAACAATGTGCTGGAGCTGGGCGGCGAAGCAAACGGACTCTTCAAGACAGAGCGTGGTTCAGAAGCTCTTGCCCAGGTAAGCAGTTAGTGCTGGCACTGACACTTTAGACGGTTCGCAAAAGACGGAAGCACCTCACACTCGTTGTTACTTCCAATTGGATGTGGGAACTAGAATAAACTAAACTTCTTGAAAATGTTCCCAGCGCAAGCCTCGTTCACCATTTCTTACACGTCAACCTACACAAGCCTATTTCTATCGATGGGGAAACGCAGCAGTGCTAAGTGAAAGCAGTAATGCTTGCACTGATTGAGCCGAAGCAGCAGAGACCCCTATGAGTTGGAATATAGAGAGTACGGATAAAAGCGGGGAGTGCTCATAAGGTACTATTGTGCCGTTGCGACGCTCAAGGAAACAGCAACTTCCTCCATACTTTCTTCCAATTTGGACAATACGAGCAAGCGGGCCAATAACCAGTTTACGAAGTATGTCCATCGCGCCACAAAATGAGACAGATTAGTTGAATCTGGTTGCTTAGGGAGCCCATGAGGAAGCACGTTTTCTTCAAAGACAAACGGGAACTTGCGAGGTTCAAAGCAATGACAGAGGTAACTCAAGTGACCGATGTTGTCGTTTGTAGCGCCCACCTCTGACTGCTAGTGAAACATGTCACAGGCAGCCTGCTGCAAGGTGGCTAGTTCAACAGAATATCAGCAATATATTGATACATCCCGCCGAATCGAGATGGAAGAAGAATTAACAAACCCTCACGGGACAGAAGAAAGCGCCAGAACTACGAGTCCTACTTCGTTTCGTACTCCACAGTGCGTCGACAACCAGCTATTGATTTTGCCTTTTTTCGTGTAGCACACAATTGAGTACTTCCACAGTGTGTGCTGGCTGTCGCAGCGGCCATTCGCTACTTTCTCCTTCCGCTGTCAGCAAAACAACATCCGGCAGGTGCCCTACCGGATAATTGCCAACCATACCAAACACACAAACTAACGCGCTTCCGCTGCCTCCTCCTACCAATGATAGCTCTGCATATATATATGTGTATATATATATGTATATATGCATTGTCTCACCATTTCACTGGCGTCGGTTGCAATATCAGAATAGGCCTCACGAACGCATATGGCACCACCGAAACAGTCGACCCCAGCCGACCCCAGTAAACAGTGAATAAGAGCACAGTTAGCAAACGGAGCTCTCGCGTTTTTATTGTGCAGTTCGACCATTTTTCGTAGGTACCACCAGAGAGCCTAGGAAGCCATGCTGCCCATACGTGTATCAAGCGATGGCCTTGCTCTTTTATTCATACTCCCTGGGTAGGCTGGCGTTAGACGCATCGCCTCAAACAAGGCGTAGCCATCCCGGCACCGTAAACGCTCTCACCCAAACTACATAGCTCCATGATGCTTACACATTCTGACGCATGCAGATGTGTTAGCTCTTCGCCATGGAAGGAATGTAATGCCCTTGTCGAATAGCCATTTTCTGAAGGACATACAAGGATTGGAAATATTCGAGAAAAATACGATGCATGAGGCCTCCGACGGAAGGCGCCGTGTATGGCGGTGGCCCTATACGCGTAGGGAAAGCAGTCACAAATACCCTAACGCGAGACGGCAACGCCCAGCGTGTAGCAGTACCGTATTGATAAATTGCACCTAATCCAAAGACCAAACAGCTTAAATAACTACCCGAAAGCAGAATGAAACTTCAGCACTACAGGTTCCGCTTCCTTTTCTGCTCCTCGGCAACTATGAGTTGGGGGATTCGCGTTCCTTTTTTAAAGTCCCATGAGTACGCCCACAGTCCGCGCTGACTAGGCTCTTAGCCACGGCTCACCATTCACTGCGCCCATTCTCGGAAAGCTAGTACCGTTAATTATGACGGGGCTGGTCTCCAATTGTATTGAAAGGTTGACACAAATCACTGCGATATCTGCTTCTTCCTCTCAGGTATCCTGCATATATACTCCCACACCATTTCGCTGATGTTGCTTGTCATGCAAAGCGCTGCCTCTCAGATGCGCATGGCGGCGCTAAAACACTCGAATCCCGTAAGCCAACTACTTACGAGGACAGGTAGGGGACAACGCGCTCCCGCCTTTTTATGGTGCAGTTTCACCACCTTACACGAGAACGCATACACCTCCCTATCCCCGCTCAGAGAGTCACATATGTAAACTAACCGACAGTCGCTCTGGGTAGACATATTCGAACTTAACATGCACTTACGGGCATAGATCCTGAGCAAAATGGCAGGCGCGGACAGACAGAAACCGCTTCCTTATACTGCTGCTGTAGGCCAGTGTGCACAGAAGCCCCACCTTGCTCATTCGTGCAGCCCCGAAGGCTCTCCGCCATCTACTACTGCACACATTCCCAAGAGCAGACGAAGTGTATTGCAAATACAGGGAACGATAGAAAACGAACGGCTAGGGCTAACGGCAAAAGCATGCAACTGGTTGCTCGCAGGTCTGTTGTCACGTCGTGCTCTTGCGGAAAAACAGCGGTACTGGTAAAACAATCAGGATGTAAAAGAAGCATCCGACTCGCGCATATCGAAGGGCTTCTCACCAGCGGCCTCCAAGTCCTGGATTAGAGTGCTATATAGCACCTTCGCCGTCAGGTGCCTACCGCAAACGCAAGCTAGTCAAGCCTTTACAATCTGCATCAACTGTCAAGGCATAAACGCTTGACGAATCGCACGAAAGCAGGACTAATCGACCACTGCGGACAACGATTTTACTCTACAGGACATATAGACAACGAAATACTCTTCCGCCTTGCACCGCGAAAATGTGCGCAGTCGGGCAACCCGCGTATGTAGCGTCATCTTATGCACTTATTTCCAGCCCTTGCTTATTTAAGTGGAGGAGAGTGTAACACGGAGGCGATTCACGTACACTGCAGGACGGTGGATGCACTTGCAACTAAAGGCATACTGACTGCGCGAAGAGGCGCGTGCCCGACCCCAGGGACCTCCTTCCCGTACCGCAGGTGCACAGGCGTGCACGCNCTGCGCGAAGAGGCGCGTGCCCGACCCCAGGGACCTCCTTCCCGTACCGCAGGTGCACAGGCGTGCACGCATAGCGTGCATAATCCCGCGGTGGCGGAACATGGAGGCCCTCATGTCCAAGTACAACCACTGGAAATACTACTGCAAGCAACGAAACGTAATTGCATATACGAAAAGAAGAAAAGTAGGCAGGGTTAGAGTTACCTGTAAAACTATGCAGCATCGTGGGCGGGTGTGTCTTGTCGAGTCGAGTTTAATCCAATGGCAACCCATGATGTTCAAGACGCACAAGAAACATCCGGTTCGCGCACACCCGAGGCCTTCATACCCTTTGTCTTCAACGCCTGTGTTTGAGTGCAATAACAACTCCGCCCGGCGGTGTCGGACGCAAACATAAGGTAGTCATACCTTCGTAACTTGCATTGACTATGAACATACATCATACCCCATTGCTGCAAAGGAGGAGGGATCTATACCTGTGGGTAACCACTCTTTCTATGCCCAGTATCTAAATATTGGGCGGCGGTCCCGTGTCATACTGTACAAGCGCCGTCTATTAATTACATGATTTGTGCTTGTAGTGTCAGCGCCTGCTAAGCGGCACCCGCCAGCCCCTGTAGGCGCAGAGCAGCTATACTCCAACAGAATGAGGCGCTTCGTCATTTCTGTCAAACGCGCGCCACAAACATGTGATGCTAATTCGCCAACAAGTGCCGCGGCAACGAAACAACCCGCTGGCACGAGCACTAAATCACGGCAAGCATAAAATTGGAGCGAGCTTTGACTTATTCGCACACCACAACTCCACGAACCTGCATATACGTGCACAACCATCCATGCCTGCCAACAGAACCCTTCCAGAGTACCGAAACCCATACACCCCTGTTCTAGATGCGCTTNACCATCCATGCCTGCCAACAGAACCCTTCCAGAGTACCGAAACCCATACACCCCTGTTCTAGATGCGCTTGAGTTTGACGCAAATGTTCTGCTCAATCCAGTGAGTAATCGGGATCGGCCAAAGCGCCATCGCCTGGCTGCCCCCATGAGAAGCCACATGCAAACTGGATACGGTCGTGGTGAGCAGTCCTGCAGTATCGGTGTACTAATAGCATCCCGCTGTGAGGTGCAAAATGCACGGTCAATCTGGTCGAACCTCCTCAGTTCGAACCGCGTTTGAACACACAGCAGCTTAAGCATAGTCGCGAATCCAAACTTACCCGTTTCTGCTTCATGTCCCGCTTTATCGGTGTATTTTATGCAGGGGCCGTGAACTAGGCTTACGCTTACACTGCGCAAGTCCCACGATTATCTGCATTCTTCGTCCTGACAGCTTTGGTGTCTGCTGACCGCAAACCACCATATTCCTCATCGTCGGAAAACATGCATGACACGGGCCGGCTCTCACCGTCAGTGGTACCGGCGGTTAGCACAATTTCCAGGCTGCGTTCCAACTATGTGAATCTGTATGCACGCACACATAAACGCATGCCTGCCACCCTACACACGCGAGGTAGCAGCACCTATACAGTCCCCGCGTACATTGGTGTGCTTCTAAGGGTACACTTCTTTTCCAAACTAACGATCAAAGGAAAGGCTAGATAAAGCGTCGCCATCCCGCGGCTTTAGTTGCGAATACGGAAGCCTCACCCCCCCATAAAGGTGACGCATGCAGGTGCGTTACCTCCTTAAATGATCGGCGAACTTACAGCAGCAGGCGGAGCTTGCTAGGGCGAGTGCATCAGTCATGAGCTATATGGGAAGTGCACCACGATGCAGCCGGCGGCATGGAAAGTTGTAGCCGAATAGCGTCTTGTCGAAAAACCAACAAGAATTGGAAATGACCACGAACATGGTACATCGCGCACTGGGTCCAAGGTGTCCTGTCTCGGGTGTACCTCCGGAAATTAGCGAAAAATAATATTTTGAGAAGAACTCGTCACAATGCACCTTGCGGCAGGATGTTCATCACATTTTTCGATGCCATGAGCGTTCTGCCACACGGCGCCAACATTACAGAATGCCGGCTGGATGCTGATAAGTTGCTTTGACTTCAAACAGTAAACAGCCAAAACAACTGCTCCGGCCTAGAAACGACTTCCCCTTTCCGGTTTGTCCCCTAACGGTTGCATAGTCTGCTAAAGGATCTGTGCTCCTTCGTGCAGGGTCGAACGCTTCGGGTTCACCAGGACGCTGTCAGCGGTTAGCGCGTCGCTTGCTTCATTATCAGCAAATGAACTATCACCAGTAGTGACCGGGATAATTCCCAGTGCAGTCTGAAACAAAGAATCGCTTTATCACTGCTTCCTCCTTACGCAGCTTCATCGGTAGACGAAGTCAAATCTGACCCGCGTGCTTGTGAGGGCATACGTCCTGTGCGAAGCAGTTCCGCACACGAATGCCCGAGGATTCTTCCAAACACCGGAGCTGTAGACACTAACATGCCAGTTGTCTACCCGCGCGACGCTCTCACGCCCAGGTCTGGCAGGATTCAGCCAACTACTGCGTATTCTACGATGAGCAGCCACAATCCAGCGCAAACACTGGTAGCGAAATCAGCGAGGCTACTGGAGGTAAAACGATACAGCTGCCTGCGCGGTGGTCGTTCATCTAGGAACGTTTCACTACAAGACAAACTACGATTAAGAATAATTGTGAGGTACAAAACACATCAGTTGCCGCCAAGCCAAAGGCCTTCCTGTCCATTGCCTCCGCTTTCAATGTCGGAGTACTATGACAATTTCGCCTGTAGATGCCGAGGGCACCCGAGAACTAGTCACACCTTACTAATTTGCACAGATGCTGCACAACCAACAGCTAGACTAATCTCGCCAAATCAGAATCACCCGGCCGCGCTGCCGGCAACGATTGCGTTGCCGTCAGCGCCGCTAGCAACGATTTCCTTTGTGCTAAACAGATCTAAACAGTGAGCCAATGTTCCGCGGTACGTCGTTGAAGGTTATTTAGACACTTCGCGTTGATGTACCCACCGGCCGCTGACCGCCACCTGCCATGCTCTCGTTCCGCAGAACAGCTACCGTCACACAGAACCGGGCCCGCCGGCAAGGCGTGCAATGGTTTGGAAAAGACGCCGGACTCTGTCTTGTAAGCGCAGAGCGAAACGTGGGAGCGCCTAGCAAGCGTCAATAACAAATTGGACAACAAACTGGACAAAATGGACGTTCACGTCTTCTCACATTAACTCCATAAATCTGCATGTATGCACGCATATGGTCATGCCCGTTATCAGCAAATGTGCAAAGCATCAATTGGTACACCCATCACATGATGTCGACTTTATTTCTACGAGCATACGTCCTGGACAAAATGGCGCGCAACAGTACTCGTGGCGGCGTCCACACACCGCCACCATAAGCTCGCCCACGCAAATTCCAGCCCGCAACGAAGCTCAGGCAAGCTGCCTCTCCTCCCAATAGTGAATGTATATGTAGTGGCCGAACAACAGGTCCCCCAACCCTGGATGACACAAAGACAACATTGGTTTCAACGGAAAATGAGCAGCTGACGGCAGCAACCAGGAGAGCACAGCAACCAAGTACTAGCCAAACTGCATACCGACAGGCAGTTAACGTAGCGGAATGCTTTACGATTCGCGCCCTCCAACAAGGGTTGGAAACGTTCAAGACGGAGATAGTGCATCGGAAATGCTGCCCAACGTGCCGTGAACAGCGTCCGTCTCTGGGTATTGTCAAACGATGCCACCGGACACCCTGGGTGGCTAGCTTAAGAGAATGCCATTGACGTATTGTTACATCGCACCTAATTCGAACACAAAGGAACAACCCTAAGTTGCCGAAACCCTAGACCTTGAGCGTTCCTTTGCGTTGTTCAATAGCTAGGCAATGGGCGACGCTTTTTACTTCCAGAGCCATGAGTGCGTACACGGAGTACGTTGACCGGAGAGGCAGTCAAGAAACGTCTCCTGTAAAACTACTGCCGCCCAACCGTAAGTAGGGTGAATCGCCAATTTTAAAGAGCATTTGACACAAATTAACGCCCTATCACTGCATGCTTCTATCATCGTCACCCTTCCATTAACATCGTCAGACTCCGTCTTGCAAATGCATATGGCAGTGCCGACAAGCTTTACCGCTGTACATAAAAGGCTTATATTACTAAGTAAAAGCAGGGTGTTCCTTCCTCCGTTTCCCCTACAGTTGCACCGACCTGCGCGAGTGCGCTTTTATTCGTCTCTCCCTTCAGACAGCTTCATACAAAGACGAAACAATAGACGCAGCGAGCATATGCATTCGCCTCCTAGGGCATACGTTCTGTGAACGAATGTGGGCGAATGCGTACAGTGCCAGACACTCTTTCCATACACCGGATCGATAGCCAATAACGGACGAATAGGACAACGCGGGTATTCTCACACATACAGGTTCGCAATCTATCCGCCAAGTGCTGCATATACCCTACCTGAGGAGAGAGTTGAATGCGTATATGAAACGCAAAAAGCGTTCTAAGCTAGAATCAAATGCGAACCAATCGGGCTGGATGCACCGGGCTTTTTCGAGCGGCGTGCACGCGAAAGACGAGCAAAAACCGAAAACGGCTAAGACGTACAAAAAGCATCTGGTGTCTGCAGAGCGAAGGCCCGCTTGTCGCTTTTATCCGCTTCGCATAGCACACTAGCATGACTGCTTCGCTGAGCGGCGGTGACGTCAAACAAAAATTAGTGGCGGAATTCGCTCACAATGTGCAACTGCGCCGAGCGCACAATAGCGTGACCAGTACCCGCAAAATAGAATCACCAGAGAGCAGTGATCTTTTCACGCCCGCAATATCTAAAAAATGATGTATGATTCTGCAGTGTGCTGTGCAAGGCTGTTTGATTGTTTACCCGCTTCTTGTTGCCGGTGTCATCCGCCGCTGGCCAACCACCGTCATCTCCTCTTTCCGGAGAACAAATGCTATCACACATATCGGGGGCTACAAGGCAATATACCCAATCATCTTTCGGATGTGCCAGACTCTGTCCCACAAACGCGCATCACAGCGCTGAAGCATCTCGCAACAGTGAATACCACAGATCAGCACGAGTCAAGCAAAACAAAGACCCATTTCAATCTACGCAGGAACTCTGTGAAAATGCAAACATGCACATATGCATCCATGAATGCCATCAGATAACCTGAAAGTACCAGTACCGATACCCAGCCTGTGTAGGGGCGTTCGATTGATTGGGCGTACGTCCTTGCCAAACAAACCCGGGAACGCACCAGCGGAAAGAGGTCCTTATCCCCGCGGCAGTAGACGCGCACAGGTGAAATACTCAATCTAGTGAAAGGTATAAATGCAGGTGCGCTAAGGCTCCATCAAGTACTGCATACGTCCATACCCGTAAGCGGAATGTGTTTGAGTCACGGCAAACCACCGCAGCACAAACTTGAGACGAAAACCGGGGCGGTGCTTGTCGCTAAAGGGAGTCTCAGTTGACACCCTTGCTGTTCAAAGAACAACGAGAATTGAAGGTGTTCAAGAAAAACGAGATGCATCAAACACGTGCCACAGTGTGGGCTATGTCGCATTCGCTTCCAGAGCGTTTGGGAATATGCCCTGCACACCCTGCCACAAGGTGCTAATGCCAAAAACGTACCAGCGAGATGCAGATAAATTGCTCCAACACCTTGCACTAAGCAGGTCAACTAAGTACGGAAAACCAGAATCGACCGCCAACGGGAATATTTCCGCTTTTTTGCGAGCTACTTAATTTCAACATGATTGTCACGAGTTTCATGTACTTTTGCGCAGATGCCATTCGTCCTGCTACAGTCCACGTTGGCTGCGGCGCTGGCGAGGGTTCAGCACTCCCGCTTTCCCCTTTGAGCAAAAAAAAAATTCTGGCTGCGCTTACCTGGTCTAGCCTACCAAACAGTCAGGACAAACCACCACGGTACCACTGCTTCCTGCTACCAAGTATCACGTTCAACATATTCTGCTTCACCGCTTCACTGACGTGGGGTGCAATATCAGATGTTGTCTGGTGGCGCCGACACACTCCAACCGAATTTAAACAGAATAAAGGCGGGCTTAAGGCAAAACGCATGCCCGCGTTTTCATGATGGAATATGACCAGCTCTCAGGAGTGCAGATACACATACCTGTCTCCCGTGAGACAGTCTAACGCGCAAATGACCCACAGCAGCCCCAAGTAGACTTTGTTGGGCTTAAAGGCATACATCCTGAAAGAACCGGCCGGCCTGCAGTATCTGAGACCCCCTTCGCCACAGCGCAGCTCTAGACACTTTCACACAAAATCCATGACCCCGCGATAGTAAAGCATGCGCGCCCCCACGCCCTCCGCCAAGCATTGCATATATTCTTAACAGCAGGTGTAGGTGACTGCCACAGGCAGAAAGCATGAGAAGGTCCATGGCAATAGTTGACTGCGAAACGGTGCAGCTGGTTTCGCGGGAGACTCTTATCTAGCCACTTTCCTATGGAGGAACGACGATAGTCAAAAATATCCAAGGGGCACCAGAAACATCCGACACGCATAGAGGTAAGGCCTTCTTATGTTTTTTCCCTGTCTGATTGGCAAGCGCAGTAAACAAGTTGCCTTGCGTGGGTTGGTGTGAAGCCGACGTAGTGACGCATTTGTACTTTGCACTGACTGTGAACACACAACAATTTGTCTGATCTCCCCAAACTAGGGCCGCCTGCGTCGCAGTGCAAGTAACAATTTTTTCTATGCACATAAGGTCTAAACAATAAGCTGTGATTCGGCGTTATACTGTGCAAAAGTCACGATGATTCACACAATTCATGTCAGGGGCGTCTCTGCCCCTGGCCGCCTTCCGGCATCTTCCACCTCCAAAATGGCCTCGCCTGCGATACGCCCGACTGTTTGGCACACATGTCAAGATCCGTCATACCCTTTACGTGACAGTGAGTCTGCAGATACGAGTACACGTCCTGGTAAACACAACGCTCGATCTTAGCCCCCAGCACGTCTGCACGCGAGCGTGGCAGTACAGTCGCCTAGGCATGCTGCGTAAACTCACCATATGCGCATGGGCAGGTGCTGCAGCTCGCAGTCAAATACGGCGTATACGCCTATCCGCAGACGGACGTGATTCAAACCAGGCAGCCGCACCTAGCAGAAGGCCAATGCCTACGCCAAAGGAGTTGTGTTGAATTGGAAAAGCTAGAGACAGTGAAGCGCTTTCGCGCATTTGATCCAATAGTCCCTTCATCTGACTCGACTCTCGACTATCGGTAGGCGCAGCCGACATCGTGCAGCAAGATGTCCTGTTCAAAGACAAAAAATCGCCACATTCGTAAATCGGACCTGCTCGAGAGTAGCCCGGCGAAGCTGCTCTCCCTAAACCAGAAACAAAAGTCACTTTCGCACTTTGCTTCCTCTGGTGTTGTGTACGAGATACTCAATGAGCGTCGTGTTCCCCGTTTTTTTTGCAAGCGCCATGAGTGTTACCACAGTCCGTCTTTGCGACGACGCCGCCGGCGCTTCGTCCTTAGGTTTTCCCTTTTTGTGGTAAGCGTAAGTGGATTAATATCCATTGGAATTTTGAAACAAGTCACCACGTGATGACTGCCCCCCCGTCTATTGAATATCGCGCTGATGATATACTACTTCACCATTTCCCTGGAACGGTCTGCAGTGTCGAAGCAATCCAATCCAGCAAAGACTGGACATGAAGGCAGATAAAGCGAAATGCATTGGACTGTGCTTATGGTGAAGCTTCACGGATTCGCACGAGTGCAGACAAACAACCATGTCCCCCATTACACAGCCTCATACAAAAGCGAGCGCCTCCATAGATCCAGCGGATGAATCTGTGCGTAAGGGCATACTTCCTGCCAGAAACGGGGTAGGCAATGCCAGTTACTCCTCCTGGTAATCGCAGATGCAGACCCCGTACACATAGTTGCATAGGCCGCCGGTTGTTGGAAGTGGAGGCCCGCACGCGCTCCAGCAAGTACTGCGTAGATCACAGTCAGCAGACAGCAGAAATACGATACTCCTGCGCTGGCGATTACTGCACAATTATGCAGCTAGATGCAAAATATGTCGGAGTGTTATGACCACTCGAGATGCAATACGTAGCTTAAACTCAAATCAGTGCGACACCCATAATTTACGCCAACTTTTAACGCATAGCAGGTTGACTAATGCCGCTAAAACAGAGGCATCGTCCTACTGGGTGTAGCCCCCTCTCTTCTATGTTTTCAACATCGAACCAATAAGCTACGGTTTTACGTTTCATCATGCACGCTTCATGATTATTTGAGCAATTCGTGTTGGTGGTGACGTCGGCGATGGACCGTCATTCACCTTCCTAACCGCAGAACACAACCGAGCTCCCCGTTAATACTGCAAAGCCAGACTCTACCTCGCAAACCTGTAACACAGTGCCGAATCACACCGCAACAGTGAATGCCAGAGAACAGCAAATATAATGCAAAAGGAGTTTTCGCTTATCCGCACACCGCAATTCCATGAATCTGCACGCATGCGCGCATACCTCTATGTCTGCCATCCGAAGCCATGGAGTGCACCAATACCCACGTCCTCCCCGGGCAGATGCACCTGTCAGTATGATGGCCTTACGTCCTGGCCATAACAACGTGAGATAGTAACGTCCGAGAGAAAGTCGCCAAGCTGCGGCCGTAAACGTCGACACACAAGTTGCCTTACTATGCTCGCACACGCTCTGCAGCAACCGCAGCACAGCCCTTACGAGATACGGAAGTCATGCCAAACAGGAGAACGCAAACTAAGTTCCAAATCCCAACTGCATACGGAGACGACCAAATGGATGGAAGCTCCCTATTGAATCTCTTCTCAATGCCGCAAAGGCCGCAATTCCACGAATATGTGCGCATGCACACATACGACCATGCCTTCTATCAGGTAACGTCAGACATAGCAATATTTATACCATCCCTGTCCAGATGTGTTTGCCTGTAAGTGCATACCTCCTGACCAAAACAGCGAGAAGCCGTACTTCTCACAAAGGATTTGCCGCACCGCTCCTCCTGTTCTCCATGTACAGTATATGGCCCTTACGACAGGGACAGCTAGTTCCCAGCAGAAGAGAGCGAACCAGGGGCTCATTGTTGAATCCCGTTTTGCTAGATGACCGGCGATAACGGGCACTGTTCAAAAGCTTTGACAACATCCCATGAGTGCTGTTGGTAATAATGTGCACTAATGAAAACAGTTCCTGCCTGACGAAAGCCAGCCGAAACGCCAGCAGGTGAGTCCCGTCTCTTAGAGTACTAAACACCCACGCTGTGAGCTACGCTCCACCTATATGTCGCACAGGAGTCATGACTATTTACGCAACTTGTGGTTGCGGAGACGGCAGCTGCTGACTACCATGCGCCGCCCTCCTTATCGGCGGAACAATTACCATCACGCAGGACCGGGTTAGCCGTCAATACCGCCGATTGCCTGACATATGTAGCACGCTCGGTGTCGCTAACACGCATCGCAGGGGCGAACACGTCCACCTATACAAATGCGGCAAGAACAGCGCAGTTAAACCAAAGCGTGTTCCCATGCCGCGTAGCACTAAGCACTATCACTTCATACATGTGAGCGCAAGCAGATATATATCTATTTCTGGAATCGAAAACATAAAGCCTAAGAGTGCCGATAACCTCGCCGAAGGAGTGAGTTCCCTTCCAAGTGCATGCGTACTGGGAAGCATGGGGTGGGAGTCGCAAAGCGAAATAGTTCTTCGCCGCACTGCGGCCGTACATACAAGCAAGCACACTGCGTGATGTTCAGGCCCCTGGATCACCTGGGGCCGTTGCGTAGAGCTTCACTGGCAAACAGAGTTCACTTGTAACAGGCGTGCCCCACGAATCGCAAGCACAATACCTTTTGCGACAGGAAGCAACTATTTGCATTGGAGCTCCCATGTTAAATTGCCTATCGTTGTAGGACCCACTAGAGGTAAACATGTTCAAACCTTTCAAGAATAATCAAGTCAGGGCAGAAAGGCCTGTTCCCCGCCTGCCTCGGTTTACCATGTTGGAGTGTTATAAACACGTTGCCAAGATGCCGGGAACGAGCGAAAACCAATGGCACATCCATGAATCTCAAAACCACAGGACACAAAACAGCTCAAGAGACCAAATTGTTTTCTCCATAGTGTCGGTGTATAGGTTCACACCAGGCACAGGTACTCGTTACTGGCAGTCATGACACTATTATCTACGGGCGTTTGTATAACACTATTCAGTAGGCGCGTAGGCGGTTAGGAGCGCTTGTGTCACTGCCATGTGCAACATGGGCTACGTCCAATAATTTAACCTAGCGTACTCGCTTGTTGATTTATGTGGGCGCAAAATAGCCACAAACAAAATCGCGTCTTCCCCGAATGGCGCCCTGAGTATCCTCTCTTACACTAGAACAAACAACATATCAGCGCACAGGCTGAGGGGAATATGTCGCCCGGGGTCAATGCAGAAGCAATCCAATACGCGATGCCGTCCGCTGAAAGTTACAATGTGGTGAGTCGTCAGTCGCCTTCAGGAATTCGAGCCTTGTGCTACACGCTTCAACGTTGTTCCAAATCTAGCACCAAGGCGAACGCGTAGCAGGTTTCCGCCGAGTATTGTCAGCCTAGAATGGTTGATGGAGGGCATCCAGTCGCGTTGAGGATGGTAACACGGCATGTGGAGTACCCGGCCAGGTCCGTAGTGCTTCACCAATTTCAGTTATGCTGCACACGCCATTACTCACCATACATCCAGAGCCAGAAACACTAGACGAGTTGCATTGTGAGGAGCCTTTCCTGTGGGGAACACTTCTTTGTGGAGATCCTGGTTGTTCTGACAGACGTGGCATACTCACGTTACTGCTGCAGCTTTTACTGTCGTCACACAGTGCATTTTGCATTGGTTTTCTGAATTTGCGGCCGATTGCCCCGTCTTTGCACGGCGGAGTACGCAATACATATAAAGGTTTGCGCAGGTCCGCACGCACACGGAGACACACAAAAGTACGAATCTGTCAAAATCCATTACATACACTCAGCAAGCATGTCACAATAGCCGCTGTGCGGGAGCCCTTTTTTGCATACTCGAACCTATTGTTCCAAACAACTGCGCAGCATTATCCAAACGTGCCCACCGGCTATGAATCCCCCACACATTCATTGACTCTTCTGTGCCCTTCTGGGCGATGAAGTCACAGAGGCTCAAAAAAATTATTCTGTGCTGATAGCCCCCACAAGCTAGGTTCTATCCTATTCCTACAATAAAATAAACAACTGCATTTGTGAACATGGGTCTAGAGAAAGCCATCCATCGTCTAAGTATGTGAATACGTCCACACAACATCCTATAACTGTCAGAGGTGAAATTCTTAGATTTGTTAAAGACGAACTACTGCGAAAGCATTTGCCAAGGATGTTTTCATTAATCAAGAACGACAGTAGGGGGTTTGAAGACGATTAGATACCGTCGTAATCTCTACCATAAACTATGCCGACTAGAGATAGGGAAATGCCTACCTTGGCTTCTCCTGCACCTCATGAGAAATCAACGTCTCTGGGTTCTGGGGGGAGTATGGTCTGAAACGCTTTATGTCCTTCAAGACCTCGGTGGTTCATCGGCGAGCGTTCTTGTTTCAAGCCCCGCGTGCACTCGAGTGCTTTGCGCAAGGTCGGCACACTACTGGGGTGATCGGTAGGTCCCACATCATCTAGTTCCAGCCCAGTTAATCCGCTAGGCCTAATTCATGCAATCCTTTGAAATTATAAAGCGTTAGGCATCTCCCGTACAGCATATGATTGTACGCATCGTATGCAGAAAACGCGTCAGTTTATCCTTCAATAAGCTCCCTGTGTGGAGGTTTGGCCTCTAAATGTACATTCAGCTGCAGTTGCAGTAGCCCGCACCAGCTGCATCCCATAATGCGCTCCTCTGGTTGTTGACTAGCTGACAATAACCTTCCACAGATCTGTTGCGGGAGTATGTAGTCGCTCCACAGCTTGCCGGAAGTGATAAAACAGAGAAGCATGCATAAAGGTGTCCAGCAGAAGCAACCTGATTCACGGAGGTATGGTTCCTGAACAACTTAAAAATCGGATATCAAAAGTGCTTGCGTACTAGCTAAAGATAGGCGCACCTAGCCAGGAGTTGAGCTGGAGTGGTTTCCTTCAAAAACCCAGTGCACATCATACAAAGGAACCCAAGTGCACTAGGGGACATGCTAAAGGCGCCATATGAGGTCTTGACCATTGCGGGCTTTTTCATATGAACCGTTACGTATCGCATTCAAGACTAAAATCCCCATGCTTTGCTCGTAGCCCGGATGCGTAATCAAGGATCACTACAAAGGTCTCCTACCGAATAATGATTCAAATATTTCTTACACCTCTTTTACTGCCCTACAATGGCGAGCGCCGGAGTGCTCAGGAGTTCCAGTGCGCAAACTAGGCAACACGGGTAGTCTTCCAACCTATCCCCACATCGTTTTCTGCATCGAAAAAAGCTTGCAAAGAGCGGCTGCCCGTATTTGCAGAAGGAACTTTGGTACACTACACTACACTAGTATTGACACCGTTTGGTTTTTACAAAACGCCACAACATGGTGCCTAGAATGCACACTCACTGGCTAAAAAATGCACAAAGGCGTGGGCGACGGGACGCGTGCATTCATCTATATTTGTGAGGCATCATTAAATTATTAGAGACATTGAGTTCAACTGCAGCATCGGCCGAGCCTACCGGAATGTGGGCCATTCCTGGCAGCCAGTGCGGCAAGTGCTGCAAGCGTTCACGCGGGACATCAAAGCTCAATTGTTTAGGCCGCGACCCAGACCTAGAAGAGCTGTATCCAAGAACCCTCCTTCACGGACCAAGCAGAAGCCTTCCAATGTTCTCAGCCAAAAGGTATTGGGACCATCATGAACAGCAGACTACCCCTAGACCTACAGCCTGTTTCGTGAGCACATATATTTCCGTATTTTAACAGACATTGTCAACGTAGGGCAACGTCTGGCTAAACGGAAAACCCGTTGGCCGGATATTTTGGGCCACCGCCACAATCGTCTGCCTAAATCCCCTAAACGCACTTCTTAGCGCCCTCGGCTTGCTCAACCGCTTCGTCACCTGTTGCCAAGGTTAGGCACACTGCTCTTCCCTGTGCTAAGAGCAATAGAGACAAGCAACGAAAGCACAGAAATAGAAACACGAAAGCGGTATTGGTAGCCTAGTCCCAGTGCACAGGTTACCTTCACCGTGCGGAGTTACGATCAAAGGGTAGTGGAGAAGGTACAGTGCTATGGTAATATTTCAACGTGCAGCACCGTCGTGCACATGCGGGAAGTGGCATGACGCCTAGATGTTATACAGAGTTGCAACGAAGTGCTGGAGAAATCAGCAACGGGCCACAAGTATTTTTTCCTAGCCTATGCCGTAAAGGAATTCGATTCTTTTGAGGGCTGCAGGCATCCGCTTCGAGATGTCCCGACTGTGTGCAGCAATTTTGTGTAGGGGATACACGCTAAGGAACATCTTTTGCTGGCGATTTTCACCTATCTTCAGCCGATGCCGCTTTCGTTTATTTCCCTTGCACTTGCGTCCTTGAATGCACCTCCCTTTCTTAAAACTTTAATATCCGGGGCATGCTTGCCCGGCTGGCAGGAGTTCACGCCTGACGGGAACTTGTATTGATACTCTGCTCCACGATGCTGCAAAGCTCGCTTAAGCAGTGAAGAGGTTTGTCCAAAATATAAGTCATATTCATCAAGCGCAACTTCTGATTGCATTAATCCTCGTTCCTACAGGGGAAACCTAGAGTGAATACACTTCATTGTCATCATCGCGGATCTGCCAGCATGCAGACCGTGTATTCCCTTTCGCAGAGAAGGCCCGCTGCGTGCCGCAGGCCTATACGCCGCAGCCTTGTATCCGGAAGTTGTCCAAGTGCCCTGAGCTACGGGCAGCTTCAAGCCGTCGTCGAGCCAGCACCCTTCAGGCGCAATGAACATGCGTAGTGATGACAGAACACATGGTTGCGAGTTGCATTGCACCGTTACTCATGGGCGTCGTCGTGAAATTGAGCATATTCGATTTAATCGGGCAATGCAAAACTAAAAAGGGTCTTGGGCTCCAAGTAGCTATACACACCGCGGTAGTGACTCGCACTCCACCCAAAGCAGGGCTCCCAAATCTCAACTGGCATGTCATATTCGGTTTTTAGATGTACGTCGAAACCACGTGTATACGCGTCCAGGGGTTGGAACGGAAGTATTGGTAACTGCAAGATGTATAAAGGGATATATGCAATCGCCGAATTATGCGCTGGACTGAAGCCCAGTTCATGGGCAAACAGCACCATGGTATGAATCTGTTGGCGTATGAGCAGAAGGTTAAGGGTTTCAGGCGGATTGGCACTTTCCGAAGTTATGCATTGGTGCACGACGTCCGGAGGGAGCGAACGGGTTCATGCATCAATATTTGCCAAAGGCTTCCTTTGAGCCAACAGCGGGGCATCCACGTGATTTACGCTGCTTAAGCAACGCTGCGCCTGTGTATCGCCCAGCAAAAAATAGAAGCTAAAACCCAGTGCACCAAGCCTGTTGCAGCATTGTCATTTAACGTCGAAGCACTGATTCGCTTACAGGATTCGGTAAGTCATTCGTTGTTTCAGGCGCGCCAATGAAGGGAGAGCGCCGGTGTTCAACTCCCGCTTAGGCATTTCCATATAAAGCAGTCTTGCAGACAGCACTGCCACCCTCACTCCTCGCACCACCGACATCGTGTCGCGAAGCTCAAACTGCTCCACAGTGCACAGATACTGCATACGCTACTCAATTGAAAAACTTCTGAAGGCAGCGCCTGTCCCACAAACGCATATAGAATAGTCGCACCATCCCGCCTCGCGACGCCGATGAAACGTCCTGCCACGCGGACCGCCTCATTTTGTCTCCCGCCAGTGACGTCAGAGGCGTTTCATCTGGAAACAAAGCTGTACCTGCCTTTGTTTTGGGGATCAAGTTACCATGCAAGTGGAACAACGCCCTAGACCAGGTGGGCCTTCTCAGGGCATTTCATAGTCAATGCTCCCTACTCGCAGTGTGCGTGCCCTGTCACGTACTCCGCAACTCTTGGACCACGCTAGGTGCATACCGTCTGAGTTGCACAGCATGCGCGAGCAACAAATTCAAGCATAGGCCCGCCGCACATACAGGTACAAGTAAGCGAAATGCACATGCAGTGAACGTCTGAAGACTGAAATACAGCAAGCGCTGTGTATGGATTCAATCTGTAATTCACGGTACCCCCAAGCTGATTGCCAACAGCGGCAAGAGGCATCGCCTCCCGTAGGCGCCGGCATAGAGTCGCTCTTCGACGGAAGGCCGATGGCATATGAAATGCCTACAAGGCGCCAGGAGCTCCACGCAAGCACACAACGTATCAGCCTTAACGACGCGCTCATTCAAAACGTTTGCACCAGCAGCCGCAAATACGCAAATCGTAAGTAGAACACTATTCAATTGCACTTACTAGACAACCAAGCTTTTTGGAAAATCCCGCCAAGTCAGAATCTCGCCGTACCCTACTCGCTCACCCAACGTCCGCTCGCGCATGTTTCCCTACGTCAGTCCGGATGACAGCTTTAGGGAAGCATGCCAGTCGTTTCGCAGTTGCTGCTCACAGTGTGCCTGTTTCCCCCCGAACACCTCCACAACCTTTGGACCACACTATGTCCATACATCCTGGGGAAAAGTCGGGCCGTACACATAGGTGCGCCTGCATGATATGTATACCCATCCACTGCATTTACTGTGAATAGCTTGCAATTGGGCGTGAGGTCTCTGTGTTCAACCCATGGTAACCGGGACTCCAACCACACTCCAAACACTACTCCAACGTATCCAGCACATCACGCCTGCGCAGTGCGCATCATCGTGTAAGACACCGTTCAGCTTGTAACTGTATTTGCCTTCCCGTGCAAAGGCTGCCACGCCTTTGCACCAGGAGGCAAATATACACCAAACATAGATGATACAGTCCTCAATTACACTCAGCAATTAGCCGAATATTTTGATCAGTCCTGCTGACCTGAAAACCCGCGTATAGCAGCAATCTGCACCCCCGTTCATGCACGTCCATCTGATGCAGCCCTCGACAGGGCCGCGTTAACCGCACTTCGCGCACCGCCCCTTCCCCGTGAGTGCGTATGGGTGGTATCTATTCCGAGTGCAGCTCATCTCTATAGGCAACAAGAGCAATGCTGCTCTCTGCGGTACAACGCGACCACGCCTCAAACCACGCGCTGCAGACAAGCAACACGGGCCACAGCTTCCAACGTTTGTAAAACGCCTGCTTTACTGCTGCCCCACATCCACCGTGAACTCGCCTTGTTACTCTTTCCAGAAACCCTGGTTCGCATTTGCAAGGACAGCATTCTAGGTTAGAGCAGGCCTTACTCCAAAACGCGAGAACAGCTCAAACACCGGGTGCGTACAGGCAAAGACGCCGCCAAATGCGAGACCAGTTCAATCAAACGGTACGTACAAACAGGCACATGAACGCCAACCAACTCACTCTCTATGATATACCCCACCCACTGCCATGCATCATACTTTGTGAGGACGTCGCGCTGCTATTCCTGCAGATAAACGTTCCCGTAACATCTGCGGAAAATATAACCTTGCGTGGAGCCGCTTGTAAGTATGGTTAGGTCATGCGGGCAAAAGAACCCACCGTCTGTGGAACACCGCACATACGGCCGCATGGCATGGACCATTAATTCACTTTGTTCCTCTTTCTGCATGCATGTATATATATGCTTATAGTTAGCCGTAGCTCTATCTTCTCCTGAGGGTCAAGGCAGCTTAGACCATCGGTGTGTAACGACGCGAGAATGAAGCAGATCAGGCACCGCACCGTCTGTGAAACACAAAATATAACGCCACACATGACAACCTATGTATGCTTCTTGTTGCTATCTGTGCAAGGCCGCTCACGCAAGAAGTAGGACCAACGCTGATTTCCTATCCGGAAAGGAACGTACTGCGTATCACTAAGGAGAACGCAAAGGCCGCAGGGGCCAGTGACCACAGTGTCAGTGACGTCCCGGATACACCGTGGACCCACCATGTTGCTCTTTGCCCAAACATCCGTTGACATATTCGACCAGAAAGATGGGAGCGCTGCCGGGCCTTGCTCCGAAATACGTGGATAAATACCACAACAGGTAAGTGCCGACAGCAGCAGCATCAGGCCGTGCATATCACCAGCTGTGAAACACCGTGTGTTTAGGGTTCATACGTGCGTACAGACAGGCCGCATAAAATCACGCAGCTAGCCTCCTCTGAAACAACTAACACAACATACCATGCGCCGTGGATGCCTCTGCCTGGTATTACTGTAGACTGCCTTTTATGCAACGAAATCAATAGGGACTTCTTCTCCAGAATGCGAAGGCGTCAGATGCCATCTGTTTCCACGCACGCCATGGGGGGTGGCCCACCGGCCTGGTGCACAGCACCGCATCTACGACACACCATAAACCCACTTTGTTTGCCTTTTCGCAAACGCCAGTGCACACCTACACACCCGCATATGCACACACAGTGCACTCCTACACACCCGCATATGTAGGCAGGTACTCTAGACAATACGCGAACACCACATGCAAATAGCGCGGGCACACAGGCAGCATTAGGCGACGCATCGCATCTCCCTTGGGGCAAAGCATCTACTGCCACACACCATGCACTGCAAGTGCATCGCTTTGCTGTACTTGCAGGGGTCACATTCTATAGTGATGGGAGCGAAGCCTGGCGTGACCTCCAGAATGCGAACATGCCGCGTACAATCTGTGCGTACAGTGCGAACAGGAGCGGTATACGCATTGTATGTCAGAAAAGTGTGTTGATGGTGCATGGTGTATGCCCATAAATGTGATGACATTTATGGCCATACACCATGCACCATGAACACACTTTTCTCGCCTTTTGCAAATATTCCCTCAAGCGCAAAGCGAGCAATAATTGTTATCTCTGAAGAATGTGAAGGTGGCCTAAAGTACCGTTGTGTATGACGGGCCATGCGTCGCAACGCAACTCACTTCCTGTGGAACAGCATTCACTGCCACACACCACAAGCCTTGCCTACGTCGTGGTAACCTCGCTGGAGAGTTCCAACGCA
>HG718485.1:0-22315 GCA_000499725.1 Eimeria brunetti
TTGGAAGATGGATCAAGGTTGCTGTTGACGTCATATGACGGCGCTCCATGATTTTGTGAGACTGCTCCTCCTTCCGCTGCGTAGTTACGTGTGTCGTGAGTGCGAACTCGGAAAGGAAGCTGCTAGTCTGTGGACAGGAGGGCTTGAAACAACTGTCTAGACCATTGTACTAATATAATACTTGCGGGTCTCCTCTGCACCACCAAGCGCTGTTGCTGCCTGGTACACAGCATGCGGGTTCATCGGCTTATACATAAATGAATGAATGTCGTGCGCAGCATTTGGCCCTGTTTATACGAAGCTTTTCTGAAGGTGAACCCTGGGTAGACTTCGGTTTCGCGCGTGATAGAGCATACTTATCGTATGACGGAGTGCGTCTGTAAACACGACACCGTGTCTGTCTCTACAGTGCTAGTTTGCGCATCAACGGTGCACACCACCAAAAGGCAATAACCTCTAAACGGTAAGCTAGGAAGCTGATTATTCCCAGCTATGCGGTCGATCGAGACCCTTTTTTCGTTTGCAAGGACTAGATGCCGTGTTGAAAATGTTAAGAGAAGCACCCAACAGGGATCTTGATCTCGCGTGATAGTCCATCCTAAACGAATCCTTCAAATTGTAGGTGGTAATGTGGTGCTGAACTGTATGCAGCAGGAGGTTAGTGGACGGCTTGGAGCACAGGCTGGCTGCTTCAAATTAGAGCTCCAAAGTGTCCAAACAAACATAGATGCTGCTGTTGCGTCCTGCAGCGGGCAGGTGCTCATGGTCCATCTACATGGGTCTTATGGACACCGCAGAAAGTGGGTGTGCATGTAGTGCTCCACTTAGAACCAAGGCTATTCTCACCCTGAAGCGTAGCTGCGATAAGCAACCGGAAGTGGGCAACACAATGCAGCTGCGCGGGCCGCCTTCTCCCAAATTGGGTGGCTAGCGAACCCAACGCTGTGGAACACGTGGAAAAACTTCTGGCATGTGCTAACTAGGCCACGGTGAAACACCTTTCACCTTTGGCTGCTGCCAGACCCATCTCGTACACGCCGTCACTGAACTCAACGTGGCTCATGAATCCGTGTGACACTGCAGCCTGCCGCAGTGCCGCATTTCAACCAGCTTACAAGGCTCTGTGGTTTTAGAATTCATCTTTGTATTAGTTGTTTATTGGACTGGCGGGATCATATGGTGGCTCCTTAAAGCTCGCTACGGGGACTGAAGGCAGTTGTTGACTAGCGTCCACTGCATCCTGGCTCCACAAAGGGGGCATACCGGTCAACCACAGGTACACAACTCCTTTCGCACAAATGGCACTCAAACGGGAATAAATAAGTTAGCTATTGCTGGTGTCAAGATTATGTTGTGCACGTTTATTTCGATGGAACACCAAGAGTGGTGCTTACCAAGATAAGCACCACTCTTTTGCAAGACTTGCTTCACTGCATGTGAATAACCAGTGCGCGTTTATACATTTTGGCATATTCAAGGAGCTTTTGGTGCACCAGGCATGAAGGATTGAGTAATATAATACTATATTATTACAAGGAGCATCACCAGCTTCTGTACAGTGGCAGGTTGTGCCTTCCCAATACTAATTTACGCGACAAGGGCCAGAGCATATCAGGAACAATGATAGGAGACTCTGGGGGAAGAGAGAAGCTTTGAGTGATAGCCGTGCCTCACAAGGAGAAGCAACGTGCGAGCAAACGCAAATGCGGCTCTGGTTCATGCTGTGGTGCCGCGTTTTGTCAGCGTGTTTCTACTGTTTCTGGAATAACAAGGCGTGTACTCCTCCGTTTATTCCTCCGCAGGCTTGGTTTTTGCCTGTGCGTTGAAGGTCAACTTCGGATTGCTGTGATCAGCTGCGTTTTACACTTCGTGTTCCGCTGCACAACTCAGTCTTCTCAGTCATTTTGCCTCGGCCGAATGTAGACGGACAGCCGTACACCTGTGTTGTACTGTCGAGCCAAAGCTGCACCATAAAGTGCCGCAAGGCTAAATATAAATAGTGTGCTTCATTTCCATATTGTCTTGAAGACTGTGACATGGGTTTGCAAGGTGTATCAGTTATTCGCAAGTTGCAGAGGAGCTGGGAGCGGCCCTTACAATGTTCTGTTTCATGGACAGTGGTTGAATACATATGTGCAGAAAGTGCGCATGTTTTGTTGAGCCAGGTGCGAGCTGGAATAGGGGCCAGCGGATTGTCTGAGCCTTACACATTAGGCGGCACCTCTTTGCTGACTCTGCACGGAGTAATCACTCTATTTTTGAACGTGAGACTGCTCGCCTTGCCCCTTTTCCCCATGCGGTACGTGCTAGGCTTGCTCCATCCGACAGGAATGCGGAAAATGATCTTAGCTTAGTTCCTCGACTAATTTGTGGAGCTGTTGTTGCTTCTTGATAGAGCAAGGACACTATTGAACACGCTTCTCAAAGCATCACAGTGCAACCAGCTAGCAGCATGACGCGGCCCTAAATGCTGTAAACTCGGGCCCCTGGTGCACGGCTGCTATGGAGCTCGGCAGCATACCTTGTTCTTCACAACCCGACTCCCGCGTGAATTGTGGCGGACACAAAGTGTTCGCACACTCTGTGATACACCCAACGGCCCATTTGGCGGTTAGCTTTAGCGTAAAACGGTGCCGTCTGCTTCGCCCAGTGCTCTGCAGCTGCCTACTTGACTCCTAGAATATTTGTGTTCCAAAGTGACTCTGGCCAGCATAGCTTTTTGCGTTGACAGGACGTTCGTTCCGCGTTGCATGTACACTAGGCATTTTAAATTGAGAGTTATACGCTGCTGCTACATGCAGGCTCTACGCAGTTAGCAGAGTTTTGCCTTGTCTGGGAGTAGAGTTTATGCGGCAAGAATTCCAGCACACGAAACTATCTGGCTGAACATTTCACGTGTTACAATGGGTTGCCATATTTTATTTTTACCAGCTGGACGTCTGAAGTTATTGCCAAATCAGGATTGCATTGAACTTGAAGAACGCGGCAGGCAAAGCCGAAGCTTGCAGCAGATGCTGGCGTAGTACCTGTTGTCACTGTCTCTGCGTTAGCAGACGTTTATCATAGGCTGCTAGCAGACGTTCGTCATAGCCTGCTAATACAATTTTTTGTAGCTAAGTGGCATTCAGGAGCGAAGTGTGTTCTTTGCAAGTTAAACGTCGAGCAACCACAAGACCAAAGCTCCAGGTTCTTTTGTCTGGAAGTTTTCTCTTTCAGCGCACCCATTACGAATTTCGCATTGCATTTCGAGTGGTAAGAATTACTAGGCGGACATGATAGGTTTGTGTGTCCCCTAAAACACGTAGGTAGCAATATGTACTGTTTAGGCGGCACACCAGGTTGTTATGTTCGAGAAGCGACGGCCTTTGCATGCTTTCACTTTGCCTGTTCTTCGAAGTAGTATCCATGACAATGCTTATGAGCGTGCGACACACAGAACTTGCAGCAATCGTGATCAATGGCATTGATTTTGTCACCTCCGGTGTTCCTACTCCATGGATTTAGTTGTCTCTAAAAGGGGACGGGTTCTGTTGTGCTGGAGCCGAGTTGGTAGATAACCTATAGGGGCACCATTAGACCAATGGCTATGCGCATCGTATCACTACGGCGTGGGCTGGGCCATGGCTAGAGGCCTGATTCGACTGCCTCGATTCATCAGGCGAGTTCCATAAAGGCTGTACTAATGTTTTCTTGACGCTGGACACCAGCACCAGCAACTGTGCCAAGCGGCCACATGTAAGTGAGGTTCTATCTGTCCGCGCAGTGAGTGCGTCTTTTTCTCTCCCCAGCACTGCTCGCTATTCCGTTTGAATGCACGCATGTTTTACTCCTGCAAACGCCGAGCAGGATCACCTTTGCATCATGAAGCTGGCATCCGCATTCGCCGATTGCTTTTCCAGATATAGCTCAGCACAACTGTGCGAGTGGGCACCAGGTACTTTCAGCTTGGCTTGACGGGTAATCGTTAAACGAACATTTCGTAGGCTGGAGCAATTATTCATTTTTCAGGCAGGAAATGCTTGCAGGAGTACACATATACACAAACCCTTCTGCCTATTCCCCGAAACAGGGCTACATACATACCGTTTACAGTTTTCACGATTATAGGGCTTTGGGGACTACGGCTTGGGTCGTCAGCGTTTAGAAGTCTATGTTTCTCGGGTGTATGGTATATTGTCTAGGATTTAGGGCCTGGGGTTCAGCATGTAGGGCTTCCAGGCTCAGATACAGGCACGACTGAACCGGAACAGGTGCTTATACATAGACACTTACAGGGCCGAAGACAGAGTGATACATATATATGTCGCATAGAGACAATGATACAGACAGCAATAGAGACGTATGCAGATGTAAACACAATGACAGGACAAGAGAAAGGGAAATATTCGAGTGACGGGAAGAAATAGAGTTACATGCACTTACGGAAACAAACGCCAACAGAAAGCCTATAAAGGGGCCCATGGATACAAGCAAAGTATGGAGGAGACGGGAGCCAACAACATACAGCAAACTTTCTGCCTCTATGTGAGTATCTGTGTCTCCAATTGCGGGATATACGTTCGCAACAATACACTGAACTTGAAGCGTTTGACGCAGCAGTTCGCCTCCACAATATTTCGCATTTTAAGCCTGACGGTAAAAAGCAGCAGAGGAACTCCTTGAGCGGCATCAGTTAGTGCACGCGTTTATGCTCGTCCTTGGACCTTTCAAATTTTATCGGCTTCACCTTACTTCTTAGCTAACATAAGTAATCAGCTTTCTATGCCAGATATGACGGATTTAAGGTTGAACTGTATCGCGTCAAGAGGACAGGGTTACTGTACCGCGCGGGCATTACAATGGAACTCGCATGTGACGTCTAGCAGGCCGAAAAAATACAAATAATACACGAGTTAAAAGTGCTTCCTTATATCGTAAGGCTGGGGCTTGCTATTGACTCCGGCACTACAGCCAAGGCACGGACTGTGAGGAACTCCTCTTTGCGGGCTAAGAAAGGAGACTTTGGGGCTCTAGGGATATTACGGCTTTCAGAAACGGACCCCACTACCCCCAGTGAGCAAAAAAAGCTTACCCCAGCTCCGCAACTTGTGCCCCCAACGATAACACACTCGCAATCGCAAACAGAATTCACTTTGTGGTTTGATAGTTAAGGTTCCGAATCCCCTCACAAGATGGTGTAGCAAGAACTAAGACAAATAGAGAGACTACAGGCCATGGAGTCTGTTGGTGAACGAGCGTTCAGTCCCCATTTAGCCCTGAGCTTGCTGTAGAATATATTGATGCAGACTACATTATCAAATTAACATTGTCTCACTGAGGCATGGGTTAATAGGCAGTAAAGAGAGGTATCCGTCTGTGGGGCACCATCTTTGGTCTTCCCTGCAAACGCCCTAATGTGCCCTCCTTATCTCCTTGCATCGAGCAGACTATTACTGAGGCTAGTGATGTCCTTGATACCTTTGTCATTCAGCAAAACAAGCTGAACCAAATCTTCAAAGTAGTTCCATAGTTCGTTATTCGAGAAAAAGTAAAGTTCTGCTCTCCCAACACGTCCCGGTGCAGCGGCCCAAAGGGCTGGGGCTAGGGCTGGGAAGAGGGGACAGTCCAGCATGTGGCAAAACTTCTTGTTGCACTGTCAGAACACTCCAACTTAGGGCCCAACCCCATACATCTTAATACTTATTAACCAAGAAACTCGTTGAAAAACTTACTTAATAAGCGACAAACCACATGCCTCTGCACGCAGGCATACTTATTATGAACACATCAAGCACGGCAAACTGCTAGGTCAGCATAGTTTGCCGTGATTGTAGTGAACGTTCCGTACACTGACCCACTTCTGGAGTTGGCTTTTATTTTTTGGCTTTACGCCTAAGACGCGTGAGCTATGACGAGAACCAGATATGGCATTTTGATGTTTATAGCAATACAAGGCTAAACGCTGAGTGTAGCATATAATTTGGGTGCGCACCTAGTAGGTGTAGTGAACACTCACTACAATCACGGCAAACAATGCTAACCTCACAGTTTGCCGTGCTCATTGTGTTCATAACAAATGTGTTAACCTCTAAGGGTATGGGGTTTGACCCTTACTAAGTAAGTCTTCAGCAAGTCTCATAGTTAGTAAGTATTAGAAGTAATTGGGTTGGACCCTCAGTGAGAGTATCCTTGCAAGTGTAACAAGAAGTGGAGGCAACATGCTGGACTGTCCCCTTCCCAGCCCCACCAGCAGGTGGGGCCGCCTTGCCAGGGTGTGTGGGGATGGCAGAACATTCCTTTTATCTTATTAACCAAGAATTGAACTATTTTGAAGTTTTGGAGTAACTTATTTTACTAAACAACGATGTAGCGGTAACATCATCCGGCACAGTAATACTCAGCCTAACGCAAACAGATAAGGAAAGAACGTCAGGGCGTGGCAGTGGGGACCAGCGGTGGATGCCCACAGACAGATACATACCTCTACTGGCTATTGACCTATGCTAGAGCGAAATATAAGTTATTTAAGTATGAAGTTTATCACCATATTCTGCAAAGCGGGGCCAGGACTAAAGAGGGTTTGAGCGTTCTATCATTATCAATCCCCATGACCTGCAGTCCCGCTACTTGTCCTAGCTCTTGATACCCCATCGTGTGAGGGGAATCGGGACTTCATCTTTAAAATCACTAAGTGACTTCTGACTGCGTTTGTGTTATCGTTGGGGGCACAAGTCGCAGGGCAAGGTTGGTCTTTGTTGCTCACTGGTGAGACTGAGGTCCACTCCCGAGGGCCCTGAGATCCCCAGAGCCCCATACTCTCTTTTTTTGGCAAGCAAAGAGATGTTTCTCACATCTAGGCTCTCTCGTTTAAACGCTCAGTCCGATCGTTGGTAGAGTTCACTGGCTGCCTGCTGGGCCCTTCCCGTGCCTCCCTGCTCCTTCCTCCCGGCGTAGGGCAATCTCTAGCGTAGTGCCCCAGGCCCCGACACCTCTTGCAGGTCTCTCCTGGTCGCCGCAGGGCGTTGTCACGAGACGGGCACTGCTGAACCATGTGTCCTTTGTTGTTGCATTGATAAGACACGGTTCCCACTCCGTCATTCCTTTGCTGTTGAGACCACCTGGTACCCATGGGGGCGGTCATACCGCTCGCGCGTGGGGCTCCTCTCACTAGGTTCAGTTGGAACTCCTTCTCTCGTTTCCTGAGCTCCTCCTCCTCTGGTTTCCAGGATACGATTATTGTGGCTAGAGCTGCTGCCGCCTCTCTCCAATTTGAATATTTACCTGTTCCTCTCTTGGTGGTAGCCCCTCGCAGCTCATGCGGAATGTTAGTCAGGGAATAACCGACCAGGTCATCCGCGGACGACTGAACTCCCTTAGCTACGATCCTACTGAAGTTAGTTATGTATGCCCTCTGGTCACCTTTCCATTTGTTTGCAGCCATTTATTGTATGAGAGTAGCCCGACCCGCCGTACAAAAACACTGGATCAGTTCTTGTTTCAAGAGGGGCCAATTTGTCATATCGATGTGTGTTTGCCTCAGGTGCACCCAGTAGTGTAGGGCTTCCCCTTCCAGATATTCTCCTAGCTCATCATCCCAACGTCCTATTGGTAGTTCCATCTTCGTGAACAGATATTCCATGAGCGGGAAGGACTCCATACTATTTCCCTCCTCACAGAGGACTGTTGGCCCCGTCACCGGCAGTGGTCGTGGCAGGCTCTTCTCTAATAGGTTGTTTTGCATCCACACGAGGTCCCGTTTTAGCCGTGCAATTTCCTTCTCCTGCTCCTCTATCAGAGGCATTACCGCTGCGGGTTTCTTAGGTGCACCAACCTGAGGCGGCTCTGAGGATTCGTGAGGGGTGTACTTAGCGATGAGAGGTGCCCTAGATGGGCTTGCATGTCTGGTCTCGCGTTCTGCTGACATTTTCGGGGATGAGGGTTTTGCTGCACTTGTCACTTCGCCGTTGCGGAGGTGCATCGGGGTTTGCTCGACGTACTGCTTCTGAAGCCTCTAGCCCATATAGAAACTTACTACACAAAGGAGAAAGGGAAAAAGATTAACGGGAAACAGGGTATAAATCCCGGAACAGCCCCCAAACGTAGTGAACAGCTACTAACCTAAACCGTTACTACGATCCACCGCATACAGGCAATTAGGTGCACACCTGTCACTGATATGCCGTACTCAGCGCACATATCATAAAAGACATCAGGAACCGATTTTAAACCTTACATCATATACGTGGTCGCTTGTATATAACAAAAAGCATAAAGATATAAGTCTCGCTCCCAGTCGCTGACCCCCCCCTAGGGGGGTCGGCGCCTCGCAGGCAGAGCCTGCACCCTGGCCATCCCCGGCCTCGGGGGGGGATCGCAAGCACGTCTATGAAGTATGTGTTGTTTTCCCTAATTATCAGCCCATTTATACTGATGCCCGCGATCACACCAGGGGTGCCGCATACGCAGCGATTGTAGTGCTGCGGCCCTACAGCCAATTTCAACCTGGCGTGGCTGCTGAGCATTCTTGGCTTGGTATTCTAACTTTCGTTCTAAAATAACACAACTTGTCTCTGCAATTATTGTATTCGTTTTCTTATGGTTAGCTGCTTCCCTGAAGGTTCCACTTCGAGCTCCGTTGTAGCGACTGTGCACTACAACTTCTCCCCTTTCCCGGGTTGAGCGGCAGTCCTATTTTGTGTATTTTCAGCTTCGCATACCTCTTTTTTCCTATATCCAACTCTTTGTGTCGGTATTAGGTTGTTTCACGTCTCGAAGGTGGTGGCTTTATCTACGTTGCTGTCTAGCCTACCTGTCGGCAGGAAGGTGTTTCCTACCAGTCTGTTGATGCTATCATTTATTTATCAGCTTGATTACTGACCTAGTCTTGTAGAACTTATTGTGCCTATCACTAATGTCCTTATACCTTTAAAATATATTATTATTATTACTATTATTAATTATTATGATTATTATGACTATTACTATTATTATTATTATTATTATTATTATTATTATTATTATTATTATTATTATTACTATTGTTATTATTATTATTATCACTGCTATTATTATTATTGTTAATACATATATTATATTAGTTTTTTGTTTTTATTTCTTTATTATTTTTTATTTTCTATTCTTTATTGTTTTTACTGGCCCGCACTCCCTTTATTCGTCTTACTAGTATTCATTCGTCTTTGTAATCCCTTTCTACCCCAACTCATGTGGGGGATCGGAATCTTACCTGAAACTCATTAGTTGGTACGGCTTGTGACTGTGTTGTCGTTTGGGACACAATCCGGGTAGCTGAGTTACTTTGTCGTTGCACAAGCTCGTGAGTGTGGCGTCCAGTTCCCGAGGGCGCTGAGAACCCTAGTGCCCTAAACTCCCACTTTTTGGCACGCCAGTGGGAATGCCTCATATCAGAAGCACTTCCGAACCCTCTTCAACGCGGTCGACGGGACTACATGAGCTACAGTGTGCAATTCCGCTTGGTAGGTGGCAATTTGTGGATCATCGGCTTCACCAACCCTGCCCTTTTACAAATAGTTGCCCCTATCCTCTTTTCTATCTGTTCTCAAAGAGCAATATCCTTTCTGTTGCGGTATGCCCACCTTACCTTACCTATTGCTGGTTCGGCGCCGCCCCATACTGCAGTTTTAAACTTTCACAATATCGGTCTTGGCTCTACGGTTTGAGGCTGACCCTGCCGCTGACCGAGCTGAGACGCAACCTGCGTGATCTCAGAGAATCAGCTCTCAGTTTCACTATATTGGTGCGCCCGCTACAGAAACTAGCCTACGAATTCATTGACATAGCATAGCAATCCTTTTTTGAGCAGTGACGACATCACCGGGTCGGCCCCTATCTACACGCCAGGAGTCGGCAGCGGCGGCAGAGAAGCCTTGCGGCAGCACTTGGTGCTGTTTACCCCTTCCTTACATATACGGTTTTCTTCTTTTTCCATTCCTGGGTGTTTTTAGCTAATTGGACAAGTAGGGGGCATGCTTTTTTAGAAGGCGTGGGGCAGATGTGGTATTTCGGGAGTTGCTACCTAGACCCGTACTTGCCCACAGACTGACTATGGATCCCCAGGTTGATGCTTACCAATTGTCTACAGTGTTTGTACATCCAGAAAAGGGGGCGTGCTTGTGTTTGCATATCAATGTGCCGTGCAGCGCTAGTTGCGCCAGGGTGCGTTGCAACTCATCTAAGCTGGCAACAACGCGTGCCCGTCTCAGGCCCTTATGCCGGTGTGCCTAAGTAGCCTGGGGCTGGGTGAGAGGCGAGCAGTTTTTCAGGCTTTTCAGGAACATTTTATGGATCCCTATCGTAAGTATTTTGATTCGATTGTAGCCCACCAATGCCGCTGTGTGGGATCAAGGGCCTTCGCTATGCTTGAGGCCGAAAAGGGGCGGAGAAAGGTTTGCCGAGGCCGTTTTAGAGTCCAATCTCACGTAATTTGACTCTCTTACAGCCCACGATGACCCCTCAATGTGACAAAGGGCCCTTGTTTCGCGCTGCATGGCAGACTAATGTGCAAACACAACAAACCCCATTGCCGCGTGCACTGACGTATTAAACCGTTGCAAGACACTTACTTGCACGCAGTTGCTAGCCTCCCTCCCGAAAGGAAGAGCGCATGCTCTGACTTAGATCAGAACATGCTAGACTGTGGGAGCCCCGATGGTCCTATGCTACGATCGAATATTCCCGCTACAAGGACGCACAAAATCATCGGACATAAACATCCACTTCAACTATTTGATAATGCGAAGATGCTGAAGGCATTCAGCCTCTTATTTTTGCTACAGTTCCCAAACTGACCAGCTGCAGTCAGCCGCACGCAATGCCGATCACCTTGCAGTAGCGCCACCGCCAGGTGGCAGCACCGACGGCACAACCGTACGTCTCGCCTTGAGTTTCATGATTTAGGGCAAGCATGCTTCAGAATAGTACAGAAGGATGCATGTTCTTCACATATGGGGGACATGATCTGCATTGAAGTGGTGCAGCCTACCCCATTGCCAGAGTGTACGCATCTAGGCCAGGACAGAATTGTACCTGCTTGAGGCGAGTGGGTTGAAGCTCAGACGAAGCATCCTTCTTATAAATACATTGAAATTCTAGGAACAGTGTTTTTTTGTCCTACACCTAATTCGATGTCAAGCCCATCTGACTACAGAAATGCGTGTGTTTGCGCCTCTTTTCGCTGCCACGGTGGCGCTTCTGGGAGAAAAGGCTGAAACCTCTCAAGTACACGGAGCAACTAATTCCGGCTCTAAGGTCATTTACCTACGCAGTAACCTGAGTTCCTATCGGTACCATGGGAAATCGCCTCTCTTAGCGGCTGCTTTCCTGTTTGCCACAGTTGCTGTGGTGCTTCTGCTCCTTCAATGCTTCAAGGCCCAACAGACCCCCCAACCGGACAAAAATCGGAGCGCCTATCGATGGAATAAGCGGAGGCTTGCGGAGGGAGATGCAGGCTCCTGCATGGTGGGTGCGGATCAACAGAAGGAGCGCATCCTTGCAATTGTCAACATCGAGACGCGAAAAGTCTAGACGAACGAGGAGCCTGTGCATGCCTACGGGTAAATGGGTGGCCGACGTGTTCGGAGGGAGCGTGGGGCCTACGCATGATCGTGAGAGTCTGTGGCTACAGGGAAACTCCCCAGTTGTGAGCTCAATTCTAGGGGCGTAGGACGCTTAGATGCAGTGGGCGTATGTGTTGCTGCGCTTTTTAGGCACAGAGCAAAAGTCACTGCCGCCGCGTGCTGGCTTTTTCATGGTGTGATGCCCACCGCTGGAATGATACCTGTTTTGGTTGCAGCCAGCCTTCACGGTGTCCTTTGCTGATTCGACGTGTGGGGAGGCTGCAATTATCCACAGGCTGATAGTCCACTGAATATTCCAAATGGGTAGCAGCACAAAAACGCGGATGCAAAGCCAACTTGCAAAGGCAGCACGCAGAGTCTTACGCTGTCCTTTTCCGGTTGTGGGTGTGTTTGTGAGCTAATCTCGAAGCGGGGCCCATTAACGCAGCACAGCTCGCTTGGCAATTGTGGGTAATCGTTTGAAGCCCTCGTCTGCCGGTTTCGAGTGAAAGGTGCTTCGTTAATAGACACAGGGTTGGCAGGATGAGGGCTCATGGAGTCAGCTGCCGCCACGTACAGGGTATCCAGGCTGCGTTGCCTGTAGTACCACTTCGACCATATTCGGCAGCGTGTCACACAGAAACGCCAGTTTACTGATCTTCTTGAAGCAGTCTGTGCGTTTTGCGCGGTGGTGCAACAGGGACGTGGTGTGCCAGTTCGTATGAAATTTTTTGCCGAGCCACGCGCAGACTCCGGCGGGGCGCGCTCGTTTGCGCGCTTGTCTCGTGCGGCGCTCTTGTTTGGCACCGCAGGCTCATTTGAAGGTTTGGCGGTCTCCATAACAGTCGTCGCCTTGGTCTGCTGGAGGAACTCCGCTTCTGTATCCTTGGCTGCAGGAATCCAAAGGGCGAGGTCCAAGCAGAGTGGCTGTAGAGATTTTGGCTAGCTCATGCAGGCATGTACTTAGCAAGGCAGCCATATGAAGATTGGTGTTCCGGGCTTGTATATGGGAGGATTCATCGTTGATAACTATTGCGGGCGTGTGGCTGGAGAATTGACTGGGCAGCGACTTGGGTAGTGCTCGGGCGGTACAAAATTTTCTCCGTCTCTTTGAATGTATGTACAGCGATGCCTTCAGGTGACACTGTTTGAATTCATAAGCTTGTATGTGGTTGCCAACAAACCTGCATACATGATTCCGAGGGCTCGTTTTTGACCGCGTTTTGGACTGTGGCCTCTCTTAAGCGTGGTGACCTGCAGTTGAATGCATACACGTCTGCCGTGAGGCACGAATTGTGGGCATATATCTGCTGACAATGGGGAGTGGATTGGCGTTGGATTTGAGTAGTGGCTGTGTGCGTGAGGGCGACGCCTTCATGGGCTTTAATGTCAATCCAACAGCTAGCGCTCGCGACAACAACTTGATTCAGGAGGAGGTGCGTTGCGGTCAAGGTAGCTGTAGAAATGCTGGTCAGCTGTTGCAGACGGATTTTGGATGCTACCCTGCTAAACGTGGAATTCGGAAATTGTATGCAAGCACCTCCGCCGTTAGATAGTGCTGCTATCGTGGACGTGTAGATCAAAGGCACTGGAAGGATGTTGGATCTGTGTATTTCTTGGGGTGTGCAGATCCACTGTCCCGTCAGATGCGTACTACATGCAGGATTTGACGAAAGCAGTTGTTGCTGCACTGTACCCAAGAACTCCGTAGCAATGCTTGCAAGGGCATGGATATGAGCATTTAGGACGGTCGATGGTCCCTAGCTATTTGTGGTGCTGCGCAAGGGAGGAAACCCCTTGCGGACGCCTTTCTAGTTCGCCGTACTATTTGACACATGCAGCAAGTGAGTTCCAAACGAGGCGACTGCACAAATGCAGGAGTGTTGCTTGTGTATGCTATGCCAAGAATACGTTGCCAGGCTGGCGGGCACTTTGCTTGCGTATGCTTGGCATGGCGGCCGCGGAGAGGTTGATGTACCACTACTGCAGCCTTAGGTGGTTCGTCGCTAACATCAGCCTGTGATTCGTTGAATTTTGGTAGGCAACGGGGTGCGTCAGGAATTCACTGTCTCTTCGCATGCGTGTCGCACGACGTTCTTTCGTGCCATGGTTTGGCAGAAGTATCTGCTGCATTATCTCCAAAAACGCTGTGGCAATGGTTGTGAGGGCACGTATCTGGGTGTTTAGTACGGTGGCTGATTCTGAGCTAGATGCCAAGCTGCAGTAAAGGGGGGCTTTCCCCTTCACACTCCTACCCAGAAACTAAGGCTTGAGACGCAATTATGGTTGTGCAGAAAGTGAGGTTTTGGGAAGATGGTTGTAGGACGTTGACTGGTGCATGCAGGCGCGTGTTTAGCATTGTGTCGACGCTGAGCTTGCACTTGTGCCACTGCATGTTCTCGCTACAGTACTACAAAGTTGTTGAAGTTACGGCAGAAATTGCTAAGAAGCTGTGTCGTTAGCAACTACTGCAGGAGCGTACCAGCGGATCAAGCGGATTTCGGTAGTGCTTTTGAGGTGCGCCACGATCGAACCTTTCCCCCGAACATACCCTGCACACTTTTGTGATGCATAGTTCGAATACGAGAGCAACTGAGGTAATTTCAACAACGCCGTAGCAATGGTTGGTAACATGCACACGCGTATTCAGCAAAGTTGTCGAGCTGCGTAAGAAAGCGGCGCCTTCCCTGCGCAGTACTATCCAGAGACTAAGGTATGCGACATGGTTTCGATTTGGCAGAACGTGCGTTCCACTCATAGTGACTTTAAATATGCTTGGTGGAATGCATGTCTGTGATTAGAATGGCGGCCATGCAAGGCATGATGTTGTTGACAACTGTCCTGCAGTTTAGGGGCACTGGCTAGTATTACGGCAGAAATGCTCCCGGTTTCTATCGCTCTTCAAATATAAATCTAGCGACGCTTTTGCATGGCATTGCTTAATTTTAGAAGCTAGTGAGTGATTGCCAACAATTTCGTAGAGGCGGCTTCGAGGGCATTTATGTACTTATTTCGGACGCTAGGAGGTCCCTAGGATTTCTATCTGCACTTGGGTGTAAGCAGGCTTTCCGGGACGCAAATATTGGTGGAGCCTATCTGCATAATATGGACACTGGCTGGGCGCTGGCTGTGGGTAACGGTCGAGCGGCGTAAGTTATTTCGAGCAACTAGTCTCGGCGACATCAATGTGGTTCAGAAGGAGGTGCGCTGCGATCTGACCAGCTGTAGAGGTGTTTGTAGGCACGTGCAAGTGTGTGTTTAAAACGGTGGCCCTGCTTTGTGTTTGCACTTGAATGCAAGCAACTGTGTCGTAAGTATTGATAGCGTGGGTCTTCAGAGTACATTTCTTTGTTTTTGGAATTTGGTGGTGCGGGGGATGCGCCACGGTCTCACTGTCTCTTCGCAAGGCCATTCTCCAATGTTTTTGTGCAGCGTAGTTTGACTACCTAGCTGCTGCGAGATCCCCGATAACCCTGTAGCAGTGGCTGCAGGGGCATGCAGTTTTGGGACGATGGTTGGTCCTTAGCTAGTTGTCGAGGTGTGTAAGGGCGCCGCGCTACATGCACACGCCCTCCTACCAGCTGGCAGCTGCAGCACTACACGAAATATGCAGAAAGTGAGGTCCAAACAGGGCGGCGGTGGAAACGTTGGGCGGAGCGCGCAAAATAAGGGCATTGGTTAGGCGTTGGATTTAGGTAGGCCTGGGGATGCGTCAGGAATGAACAGTTTTTGCATTTCTGTCCAACGGCATTTTTGTGTGGCATGGCTTGACTAAAGGACCTACTGCATTGTCTCCGAAAACGCTGTGGCGATGGCTGCGAGAGCATGCATCCGGTTGTGTAGGACGGTGGCTCGTCCGTGGGTTTTCATTCAAACAACAATCTATGCGGCGCTTTCCCTGGACACTCCCATCCGTCAACTAAGGCTTGCGACGCGATTGTGATTGTGTAGAAAGTGAGGTCCAAGGAAGATGGCTGTAGGGTCGGCATTGTGACATGGCTGAGCATGCTGTTCTGCACATGAATGCGGGCACCTGCATCATCAGCAACTAGTGCAACCGTGGGCGTGCAGCTTAGAGGCGTTGGCCTGGAGATGCATTTTGGTAGTGCTCGGGATGCGCCATGGTTGGATCCTTTCTTCGACTATAGAGCGCAGACGGTTTTGTGTCGAGCGATTCGGATGCCGTTACTGCTGCAGTACTTCCAACAACTCTGTAAAATGATAGCGAAGGCATTTATATGCGTGACTGGGACGGTCTCTGTTCCTTAGCTGGCTGCCGCTTTCCGTAAAGGTGATGCTGTCTTTGTGCATGCCTATTTAGAAGCTGACGGCCTCCGTGCGACTTGAATTGCGCAGAAGGTGAGGTCCGAGCAAAGTGACAATAGAGATGTTGGCTGGCACATTGAAGTGTATGTCTCACATGGCGGCCATGCAAACCGCGATATCCCTCTTTTGAATATTGGATATTGTGACATTTGCCGTTGTCAACTATTGCATGCGTGGGCCTTCCATTTAGAGGCATTGATTAGGCGTTAGATTAGCGCAGTGCTCGGGGTGCGCCAGGTTCCCACAGGGTCTAAAAATATACATCTGGTGACTTTTGTCCTTGGCATCGTTGGAATCCAGAAGCTAGTGCGTGCTTGCCAGCAAGTCCGTAGAAGCAGCTGCGCGGGCACGTATATGCGTGTTTACGACGGTAGTTGGTTCGTAGCATGGTGATTTGATTTTTTGTGTAAATTCCTGTGCCGTGAGGCATGCTTTGGGTAGCCTATACATGCAGACTATGGGGATTGGTTTAGCGCTGGGTTCGAGTAGTGGTTGCGCCGCGTGCTGACGCCTTTCGTACGCACGCTTGTCCAGCAACTAACGTTTACAACGTTGCTTTGATTTGACAGGAGGTGAGGGCCGTGCATACTGACCGTAGAATTGCTGGCTGGCGGATGCAAGTGCTTGTTTAGCGTGGCGGCCCTGCCGAGCTTGGTATTCTGCCCTTGCAAGCAGCCGAGCGATTAAAAATGTTGCTAGCGCGGATTTGCAGACTGAAGCCACGCGTTAGGCGTTCGATTCCACCATCTGTTTTCATTTGTACTCCACTTCGTTAGTTTTCTGGATGGTTTGAACTTAGGAGTTGGTGCGTGGTTGACAACACGTCTGTAGAAATCGCTGCAGGGACGTGCACACTGCTCAGGCAGCACGCTGCCTTCAGGCAGCGTGCTGCCTGACCACACCTATCAGCAACTAACCTTCGCTACCCTTTTTCGGTTTTGCAGAGGGTGAGGTCCAAGCAAAGTGGCCGTAGAAATGCTGGTCGGGGCATGCAGATGCATGTTTATCATGCAGAGGACGGCGCTCCGCACTTGGGTGTAAGGATATCTGTTGTTGGCAACTAATGCTAGTGTGGGCCTGCAGAATACTGACTAGCCGTAAAATTTGGCCAGTGCTAGAAATGCACCACCAGCTGTCCGCATACCTATTTTGGGACGTGGACTTATGGCATTGTTTGAGTTCAGAAGCTAGTGCGTGACTGCCAGCAAGTCTGTCGATATGGTTGCGAACGCCTTTAGATGCGTATCTAGGACCGTAGCTGGGCCATAGCACTGCTCCTCACGTGGATCTATGCGGGCGTACCGTGAGGCACGTAGTGGTAGCGTATACCTGCAAAGTATCAGCAGTGCTTGCGCGTCGATCCTGGGTGTCGACAGAGCAGCCTGAATATTTGCAGGAACTAACGGTTGTGATATCCATCTGCTTCAATAGGACGTGCGTTGCAAGCAGGGCTGCTGTAGAGGTGTGTGCCGGCGGGGGTAAATGTGTGCTTAGAACGGTGGCACTGCTAAACTTTGTGTTTGCACTTGACTGCAAGCCGCTGTGTGTGTAGGAAGCATCCGTGTATTGTATCAGCAAACCTCGCGCATTTGCATTTAGCTAGTTGTTGGATTTTGGTAGTGCCGGGGAAGCCCCACGGCCCTACCGTTTCTGTGCCTGCCTAATCAATGACGTTTGCATTTGGCATGTTTTGACTTAAGCAGCTGCCGCATCATCTCCAATAACTTTGTCCCAAGGGCTACGGGGGTACCCATCCATGTGCCTGTCTGGATCGGCTGGTGATCTCTACCTAGTTGTCGAGCAGTGAGGAAGCCTTCGTTCTCCATGCACAAGCATATCCAGCAACTTTGGTGTGCTGCGTTATTTTGATCATGCAGCTAGTGAGGACGAAGCGAAGTAGCTGTAGAAGTGCTCGCTTGATCATGCGAATGTGTGTTGAGCGTGACAACCATGCAAATGTCGCTGTTAGCAATTGAGCGTTAGAACATTTGTCGTTGGCTACTATTGTTACGGCGAGCCTACAGAATAAGGGCACTGGCTAGGGGTTGCTTTTTGTACTACTCGGGATGCGTCAGGATCTCATAGCCTCTTCACATACATACCTCGCTATGTTTTTCTAACATATCGTTGGATCTAAAAAGCTGGTGAGTGGTTTCCAGCAAGTTTGTATTAATCGTTGTGAAGCCATGGTGCCTAGCATGGTGATCTGCACTTGGATGTTTGCAGGTCTCCCGCGATTAAGTATTGGTAGAGTGTACCTGCAGAGTATAAGAATTATGTACGCGTTGGACTTGGGTATTGGTTGCGCTGCGTAAACTTAAAGCCTTCTCTTCACAGTCCTAAGCATCAACTAACATCAGGGAACCAGCTGTGATTCAGGAGCCGGTGAGTTACGAGCAGAGCAGCCGACAGGTGTGGGCCAGCACATTCCCACGCATGTCTCTAGGATGGTAATCCGACAGAGCTTGGCGTTTTGCACGTGAATGCAGGCTATTTATTTGCTAGAAACTATTGTTAATGCGGTCTGAACATAGAGAGCATTAGTTTTCTGTTGGATTTAAAGGGAACTCGCGGTGTGCCAGGACTTCACTATTTCTTCGCAAAAAAAAATACTCACAACATTTTTGTGCAGCTGAGGTTGACTACCGGGCTGCTATGTTATCTCCAATAACTGTGTAGCAGTGGTTATGAAGGAGCGCGTCTGTGTGTTTAGGACACTGGATGGGTCCCTAGTTGTCGAAGTGTATAAAGGCGGCGCTGCGAGGGCTTTCTTGAAACTACGGCTTGCAACATTATTTTGATCGTGCAGCTAGTGAGGCTACGCCAAATGGCTGCAGAAATGCTGGTTGGCGCGTGCAAGTGTGTGCTCAGCGTGGCAGTTAAACGGGGCTTGGTACTCTGCGGATGCGTACTAGCAGGGTTGCCGTCCCGAAGTATTGGAAGCTTAAGCCAACAGGCACTGATTCGACGTCGGATTTAGGCAGCTGGGAATGCGTCGGGATAGGACAGTCTTTTCGCATGCCCATGCCACGGTGGTTTTGTGTGGCATGGCTTGACTGAAGGAGCTGCTGCGTTATGTTTAAACACTCCAACAATGGTTGCGACAGTAAGACGGTGGCTGCTCCTTAGATAGTTGTCAAGCTGCAGTAAAGGCGGCGCTCCCCCTGCACATTGGTGTCCGGCACCAGGCTTGCGACATTGACTGCGCAGGAAGTGAGGTCCCAGCAAGGTGGCCGTAGATGTGGCCGGCGCATGCATTTTTGTAATTGCATGTGCACGCTAAGCTTAGTGTGTTTTGTTTGAATGCAGGCGCCTGAGCTTTTAGGAACTGCGGTTAGTGTGGAATTGGGGAAAAAAGGGGCATAGGCTAGGTTTGGGCTCCGGGTAGTGATTTGGAAGCGGCAGGCTCTCGGCATCGAAATGGAATGGCTTTAATACAGGGGCCGCTGCAGTATTTCCAATAGCTTCGTAGCAAAGGCTGCAAGGGCATGCATATGCCCGTTTGGGACGGTGGTTGTTCCGTAGCTAACTGCCGAGATGCGATAATGGCTTAGCTCTGTTTGCACACACCTGTCCAGAAACTAATGTTTGTGACAATATTTCGACTTTTCAGAAAGTACGGTCCAAACAAATTGGCAGTAGAGATGTTGGCCGGCGCATGGAGATGTCTGTCTACCACCGCGGCCATGAAGAGGGTAGTATTTTGCACTTGAGTGCTAGGGCATTCGCCGTTGGTAACGATTACTAGCAATGGCATGCAGAATAAGGACATTGGTCAAGTGTTGGATTCTGCTAGTACACGAGATGCGCCCGGTGTCATTGTGCCTTCAAACATGCATCCTGAGGCGTATGGGCATTTTCATTTCAGAAGCTAGTGCGTGATTGTCAACACCTCTGCCGAAGTTGTTGCGAAGGCACGCATATACGGGACCACGACCGTAGCGGGTCCATAGCATGATGACTGGCACTTGGACGTAAACAGGCGTGCCTTGAGCTTGCGCTGCATGGGTGTAGCGCCTTCCCTGCAAGCGTATATTCATAAATCAATGTTTGCGACATTATCTTGGCTTAGGAGGCAGTACGTTGCCAGCAGCGTTGCTGTAGAGATTTTGGTCGGCAGTTGCAAGTGCGTGTTTGGGATGGTGACCCTGCTAAAGCCGGTGTTTTGCACTTATTTGGAATCAGGTGGGTCTGGCAACTATTGCGAGCGTGGGCCTGCAGATAAAGCGCATTGGTAAGGTGCTGGATATCGGTAGTATTCAGGATGTCCCAGTGTTTCACGGTCTCTCCGAGTGTGTATCTCGTAACACTTTTTGTGTCACGATTTAAATTCAGGAGCTGGTGCGTGAATGCGACGCTGGATAATTTGTTTTGAGGAATGCACTTGCGTACTTACAACGGTGGCTGGTTCTGAGCATTTTGGCCTGCACTTGGATGCAGGCAGGTGTGCCGTGAGGCAAGTATTGATAGCATATATACCTGCAGACTATGTGCGTATGTTGGGTGTTTCATCTGGGTAGCGGTTGCGCAGGGTAACGGTGGAGCCTTCCTGGTATACATGTATTCAGATGCTAACGGTCGTAACCCTATTTTGTTTTGATCGTGCAGCAAGTGAGGTCCAAGCAAGGTGTCTAGAAATGTTGCGTGGGGTATGCAATTCTGTGTTTAGCATGGTAACCGTGCAAGGGTTGGTGTTCGGCACTTGGATGTTAGGAGTTTTGTCGTTAACGAGTAATGCAAGCGTGAGCCTGCAGAATGCCGGATAGATATGAGATTGGGGCGGCGATAGAAATGCGCCCTGGTTTCACCATCCCTTCGAATATATATACCTTGATGTGAATGCGTGGCGCGGTTTGAATACAGAAGCTAGTGCGTGACTGGCGGGTCTGTAGAGATGACTGCGAAGGCGTGGAAGTGCGTGCTCGCGGAGTAAGCTGTTTGCCAACAGGGAGAATTGCACTTGGAATTACACTTGGATGCAGTGCGCAGGCGTGCCCACGCAAGTACTGGAAGCGTAAACATGCAGAGTTTGGACATTGGTTGAACGTTGGATTTGGGCAGTCGTCAAGGCAGGTACAGTCGCCAGCTGCTGTACACACCCCTTTTTACAGCAACTAAGCTACTGCGATATTATTTCGATTCAGGAGCAGGTGCGTTGGTAGGAGTGTTTGTGTGGGTTTGTCCGCCGCCACGCGCAACTATGCTTCTACCATAGGGGCCCTGCTTTGCGTTTTTTTCTACACTTGGGCGCGTGCAGCTGAGTCGTTAGTAACTATTGCCAGCAGTTCCCCGCAAGTATGCACCGGATGTAGTTTGCGTTCCGGATGCGCCGAGGTCTCGCTGTCTCCTTGCATAGCATTTCGACGACACTTTGTGCGGGATGATTTGAATTTAGAAGTTGGTGAGCGCTTGCCAGCACGCCTGTGAAAGTGGTTGCGAGGGCGTGCATCTGCTTGCATACGACGACGACTGGAGCTTATAATGGTGATTTGCACTTTGATGTAAGCAGTCGTACCGTGCGGTAAGTATTGGTAACGTATGCATGCAGACTGTCTGCATTCGTTGAGCGGTGGATTGGGTTGGCGTGAGGTTGGTGCTATTCCTGTATACGCCTGTTCATCACCTAACGCTTGACATATTATCTCGATTATGCAGAAAGTGAGGTCTAAGACAGGTGGGTGTAGAAGCGTAGGTCAGAGCACGTAGCTGTGCTTATTGCATGGCGGGCATGCTGAGACTGGTGTTTTCCAATTGTACTCAGGCCGCTGTGTCCTTGGTAATCATTCCTAGCGTTGTTTTGCAGACTAAGGACATTGTCTAGGCCTTTGACCTAAGTAATGGCCAGGGTGCAACAGGATGCCGCCAGCTGCATCTATGACTATTCCAAGGTGCGTACGCGTTTGTGTAGCAAGGTGTGAATTCAGGAGCTGGTGCGTAATAGTCAGTGTCTGTAGGAACGGTCAGACCGAGTTGTGCGTGTGCGTGTTCAGGACGGTTACTGGAGCTTAGCGTTTAGTTCTGCACTTCGATGTGAACAGGCAAGCAAGCACTGGTGACTTAGACCCTTTGAGCTTGCGGCTTGGCTGGGTGTTCTGCTCTTGTAGGGCTCAAGCTGCGTGACGGAGACGTGCACAGCTCTATTCAGCATGTGCACCAAGTAGTCTTCAAGCATCGCCGAGGTAAAAATGCTCAACTGCACATACAAATGTGTGCGCAGCGCATCTGCAAGCAGTTGCATTTAATCTTGGTTTGGTTTCGGTTTGGATGCATTACTGGAGATCCACTGGGCTTACATATGCACCTAAATGCAATATGTCGCGGAGAGATAGGCGGCGTGCATATTTGAGTTTGTTTATGGAGTTGTGTACTCGTGTCTGCGTTTGAGGTGTGGGTGTGGCGAAGCGGTGTCTGGCGCG
>HG718566.1:0-22067 GCA_000499725.1 Eimeria brunetti
CCGAGGGCCCTGAGATCCCCAGAGCCCCAAGCTCTCTTTGATGGCAAGCAAAGAGATGTTTCTCACAGTACCCCAACTCCGCGACTTGTGCCCCCAACGGGAACACAATCGCAAGCAGAACTCCATTGGCGAGTTACCGCTAAGGTCACGTGTCCCCTCACACGATGGGGTATCAAGACCTAAGACGAACAGCGGGATTGCAGGCCAATGGAAGCTGTTGGTGAGCGAGTGTTCAGTCCCTATTTAGTCCTGGCCTTGCTTTAGAACACATGGAAGTAAAACTGCATTCTCATATTAATAAATCCTTACTCTGGCATAGGCTAATAGCGAGTACGAAATGGTACCCGTCTGGGGGGCACCACCTTTGGTCCCCACTGCAAGCGTCCCGGCGGGCTTCCATTATCTGTGTCCCGAGCAGATTATTGCTGACACTGAGAAAGGTCCGGATACATTGTTATTCAGTAAAACAAGCTGAACCGAGGCTTCAAAATAGTTCTATGATCCGTTATTCAAGAAAAAGGGAATGTTCTTCTGTCCCCACACGTCCCCGCACAGCGGCCCAAAGGACTGGGGCTGGGGCTCGGAAGAGGGGACAGTCTAGCATGTGTCACAACCCCTTGATGCACTGTCAGGAGACTCCCCCTTGGGGACCGACCTCGTGCGTCGTTTAATACTTAATAACTAAGTAACCCATTGAGTACTTACTCAATAAGTGACAACCCACACTTTCCTACGCGTTAACACGCTTTTTATGAGCACACCGAGCACGGCAAACTACGAGGTTAGCATTGTTGCCGTGATTGTAGTGAATGTTCACTGCTTCACCCCCGCTGCACAGGCACAAGAGGAAAAATGTTCTGTTTTCCGCACCAGTACCGGCGCGGTGGCCCAGCACGCTGCGGCTGGGGGAGAGTAGACGGTCTCGGTCTACCACGTGTCCTAACATCTTGATGCACGAATTCAGTGCCATGGACACCTACACTTGGAGTCGAACCGATACACTTTTTCTTACTATTTAATACCTAGGGAACTTATTGAGTACTTATCCAGTAAGTGACAGCTCACACTTCCACCCGTACACCAACACGACTCCTAAGGGCGCAATGAGCATGGCGACATGCTAGGTTGGCGTCGTTGCCGTGATTGGTGGCATCTGAGTTGCTGCCAGCCACGAAACTTCGGCCCGCCAGCAGTGCATCCCCAGTTCCCTCCGTTGCCAGCTCGGCTAAAAGACATTATTTCCTTATTTAGTCTGATATCAGTTGCGTAATAATTCATTGGGTTCTAAATTATACAACTTATGCAAGTTGGTCTGTTTTAAGATTGTAGTTCTGCGCATTGCAAGCCTGGAAGCGCCGCCTCCAAAGGCATCCCTGGCCAAAGGAAGGGAATTTGTGTTTCATCAAACGGTATTCCTTTCCTTTGGGAGAATAACCCTAGCATCAAGGATACCTTGACCTTTTTAGTGTACGTTTCAGTATGGAGTGCTGAGAGAATGGAATGCCGTTAGGCAACGTGTAAGGGAATATGAGTAAGAGTAGGGCAGGCAACCATCCACTATACTGGCCCAGGACAATGAAAAGCTGCAGTCGGCCAAAAACTTTGAAAGCAAGAGTTTGCCAAAACCAGTCGAGTTCCCCTCGAGTCTCCAGGCGCCTACAGCTCTCCAGCAAAACTTTTACTGCAGTTCTCGAGTGGGTTCAACATTACAGTGCAGCCCCATATATAATTTCAGATATTTTTGAAAAGTTCTAGTGAACAAGGCAGCCTCAAGGAACTGCTCTAGAAGAAAATGTCTGGCCAAGAAACATGTCTATAGTATATATATTCCTCACGCTCGAAGCCATGTAAATTAACTTCTTTTGGAGGCAGTAATGGGGCTTCGCCTTGAAGCGCCCAATTTTTTCCCAGAAGCCTTCGGCTTTCCTCCACCTGCATGAACTTAGCTGATGCTGTTGCTGGGCCGTGCTGCCCGGCCACGGCCCATGTGTACTTTGTTGTAAGGGGCCTGCTGGAAGCTGACTGCAGCATTCCAGGGCGTTGGTACGTCTATCGGGAGCGCATTTTGTAACGGCATCTTCCATAGTAGTTGCTCGCTGGATAATGCAGAGACGGAAGAAAGACTTTTGCAGACTAACTAGTTACTCTGGCCTGGGGATCACAAGAGTGCAGTATCGTTTGCAGTAGTCGAGGGGTCCACAACAGGATTCTTGGAATGTTTAGGAAGGTAGTCATTTATGATCTTATGCCGCTCTCGCTTCTGAGAAGCCAGCAATATCCACATACGGATGACCTGCCGCAGCTTGCGTTTCCAGTACAAAAGCAGCAAACGATCCTCCCACATATTTAGCTTCCGCTCCAAGAGAAGTCTTGACCGTCCATTTCTAGCCGCTTTCCCGCTTCTTTTGCGGTGAGCAAGCATAGTCCACTTTGCAGGTGCTCTCGAACTATGCGCATTGCTGTGATGTATAGTGTTTTCAATCTGTTGTTTGTGGCTCTGGAGTGGCACGCCATCATCGCAAACGTTAGCCCGGTAGCTACCGCGGTATGAATCCTCAGTGGAAGATATCCGACTTAGAACTGGGCTTCTGCTGGCAACTAGCCTTCCATTAAAAGTAGGAATGTACTTCAGCGACCCCGGGTGAAACTCAGCACTGGCGTTCATATGTTTGTGCGTCAATTCTTCGCCAACAATGCTTCCTCGAGCTCTAGGGCCAGACGATCCAAGCAAGAGCCCTCTGTCGTTGCCAGTGGGCATTTCCTGCACTGCCAAGATGCAAGGACTTGAGAGGGACAGGTTTTTTGTTGTAGAAGCCACTTGCTGCTGCGGAATCTCCGCCTGTGGTGACACCTCTGTACATCTTGGGTAGCCCAAGACCGCCAGCCTTGTTGAGATATTTTGTCCCTCTTTGTCTCCGGATGAGACTGTCTCGGTGTTTATATGTTGCATAGGACACCCTAACGTTGTGTTTGTAGGCCAAAGAGCGTTGTTCTTTGCAGACGCTGCTGTGGTGGAGATTTCTCGCGAGTTATGAAGGAATGGCACTATATCACCCCCCGTGGGGCTTCCAACGGCTTGCACTACCCAGCGGCGAAGACAAATTGCTGTCGTTGCCCTGCGTCTAAGTTCTGCCATGCAGTGAAATATTGCAGTTTAGCAGCTGTTCTTTCTTGTGTTTGTAGTTGCCAAGCACGAAAACACCTCCCCAAACATCTAGACCTCGCGAGCACAACCAGCTCTTCCGCTCGCGCTTGTCGGTGCCTGCGCGATTTTACAAACCCTTTCCACTGTACCCAATGATAAGTTTGTAGACTACGGCGTTGAAGACCTTTTGCCGCTTGCCACCGAGCTGTGACCTCAGCCCAAGCGGTAAATGCTTGATGCACAAAAGCTCGTTTTCCTCCCGCCACAAGCAACTTGGCAACTGTTTCATTCCTCTTCCGACGACGGCAGTGCGTTATCCACCACAAGAATGTCCGTTTTAGTGTTTCTGCTGCCCGTATGGCAGTTTGCTCCCTAAGCAGTCTGCTGACTTCACAGGCTTGCTTCATTTCCTCAAAGACCCGCCTCTTCCGCATTAGCAGGGAGGCCCGAGTGCAAGATTTTAACCGCAGTCGCAGGGAAGCATATTTCCTCCAACCTTCAAAGGAAAGGTAGCATCGTCCCTTGCAGTAGTCGGCGAAAAATTCTAGAGCACAATGCAAAGATTGCTGTCTATTTGCTTCCCTTGCCGCTGTAACGCGCTGCCATGCTTGCCACACAAGCCAAGTGGTACGATACCTTCCTTCCACTACCAGTTTTCGGTGCAAAGTTCCTCGACGGGCCACGATGCGCCAACGCTGTACCCACCGAATTGTCCGGTTGCTCAGCGCTTGCCTGAGCTTGCTGCGCGCAGCACCGGAGAACCCCCAAAAGACGGGATAGTAAATCTGGTGCACGCACGCACATGGGTGCTTTGAGAAAGTGAGGAACGGCGCCGGAGATGATTTATAGGCAGCGGAAGAGATATGTTATGCTCATTCTCACCCTTCACTGCGAGATGCAGCCACCATGGCCGCAGACCTCAAAACATAGAATGCATCTTCTATGATTGCTCGCTTCGCCAAAGCTGTAGCTTTCGTTGCAATGGAAAAAGCCCAATGGATCATATCCCGCTGCTTTAGCAGCTGGACCCAGGCATCCCAGTGACGGCGGTGAAGCCTCATGAGCAGCGTAGCTTCCAAGCAGCGTCGCGCCAGTTCCACTTTACTGTGTTTAGTTGCGTTTTGGCGCCACCATAACATGGTCTTATGCAGTATATTTCGTTCGTGCGCCTGCGTCGCTACACCCACGACGGGACCAAAAACAAGCTACTGGGACGGTGAAGTCTTTCACAAAATATTGGACTGCAGGACGGAAACCACTCCATAGCAGAATTATAGACCTTCTGCAGGCAATATATTTTGAGTCAAGTCAGCACTGAGACCTAGAGGGAGGCACGGGGGGATCTACAGCTAGAATAGTGAAGCAACAGAAGTTGCTAGTGCGCGACAGTATCCAAGGTTCTAGCAGCTGTCATGCACTTGAAAATTCTTAATACTCCAATAGGCCACAGCATGCGGGTTGTACCTAATTGGAATTGGCACCTTGCAAACTTTACTATTCACGATTATCCTTTGTAAGAACAAAGCAACCGAACGCCGTGGAACCGAAATTTGAAAAATCCCGTCCACCAAGCTACTTTCGCTACTTCAGGATCAAAGAGCGGAGCAGGGGAAGCCTTCTCTTTTACAGTGAATCAGCTTGAACACCTACCAGCATGCAAGCTTTGCTGTCGGTGGGAGGCGACAATAGCTAACGCCCTGAATCCCCTTAGACTGAGGAAAATCCTTCTTGCACCAACGGCAACAAACACGCTAGCCCACTGAAGTAGGCAGTTCAGTGCAATGCTTTTGAGACTCCGCAGGTGCTGGAGCTCTTGCTGCAGTCGCAATTCTCTACTTCTCCGGCAGAATGCCAACCATGACCCAAAGCAAACGCGCATGTGTTTCTGGGCCTGGTATGCTTTGCAGATTCGATACAGCTGTCGACGGTTGCTCTGTGCGAAATCTAGCTCATTTTTGTAGTGGGAGAGCAATCGTTGCTCTTTTGGAGGCCACTTTCTTGCTCCTTCCGCAGCAACTAACTCGCCACCGCAGCTTTTATGATGCGTTTCACGGACGTTGAAGGCAGTTGATTTTCTTCTTGTTGCAGAACGAATGTGCCGGGGCAGCGGAAATTTATCTGATAAATCTGGCTGGCTGTATCCTTGCAGCTGGATGAGACTGGTTTTAGTAGCCATAGTCTGCGAATTCAAACGCGGACAAAAGGCCATAGTACCAGCTCCAACTTCCAATGTTTTGAAATGGCTATGGAAAGTGCAGCAACGCGTTCCGATGAGGAGAAAGGGGGAATCGGGCCTCTGTTGGCAGCGAAGGAGTTCCGTCCCTTCAAGTGAGGTATATGCGCAGAGATTGTGGCATTTTAAGTTGCTGCTTGCGCCACACTTTGCCTGGTTGACGCATGCTGGTGCTGCTTCTTCGATTATTCCATGGCTGTTAGAAGACCCTGTTGATTGCTTCGATAGCCACATGCAATCATTGTCCTCTTTACCTCTTTCCAGTACTTTACTCCTCGGCTGTTCTATAGGCGTAGTGCTACACGAGCTCCTCCGTGTTGAGGTGCTTGAACCACTTGCTGACGTCTCCGCATCGCAGCACATGATGGCACGTTTTTCCGCGGCACTACTGGCCGAATCTATAGTATCTCCTATGAATGGTTCCCGCTTTACTGTGTGCACCCGAATTTTCTGAAAAAACTTTTGTTCGGCGGAGGGTGTTAACGTATGCTTAAGAATACCTTCAGTGCCACTATTCCTCGAAAGGTATCCCCGCTTGTTTGCGCTGCTGATAGGGGAAGCTTGTATTCCTCCTTCACAGCTCAACCCAGTTGCTTCGGTTGCTTGGGTCATTTCTGTCTTAAACAGGGGCGCGTTTAAAGCAAGGCGTCTCTGTCCGACAATTCTACACCTTGCAGATCCAGAGGGTGGAACCGCTAGTTCCCCCCGCTGAAAGCCTTCATCAGCTCTGCTTGAGCACGTCTTTACAGACAAGTTTCCACTGGCAACGAAGTCTGAGGAGGAGGGATCGCTCACGACGGCGACCTCAGCTTCTGCGCTGCTTGCATCCCCGGCAGCTGACGCAACTCCTTCAGCTCCTGCCGCATCGTCAGAATCAAACTGGCACTTGAGCTCACCTGCAGCTCCTCCCAAGGAAAAATTAGATTGGGACGTAGGCCCGGAGCAGGTGGATGTTAAAGAGTGGTCGGATACAAGACAGGCGGCTGCAGCAGACGAATTGGGATGCCTCGGTTTGCCCAAAGCCTGCTTCTCCTCTGTAATACCAACAAAGCTTTCTGTAGATATGCCCTTTATAAGGCCAATAGCCAGGTCCATGGCTTCCTCTGTGAAGCCTGTACGAAACCCTTAAGATGGGCCTGCGACAGCCTGCAAGGGTTCCTGCGCAGATTCCCTCTGTAATCTTTACGAAGCTGCAACAACTCGTGGTTCCTCACTATGTACCCCAGTGAATACTGCCTAAATCACAGACTATACTTCTAAAGATCATGCAGCTGTTCATATTATTAGAAAGTATGGGACTGTTCACTCGTGTTTTAGTCCAAGATAGTCTCCCAGTCCCGCACTTCTGCACACGCGTGTGCGCTTCTGTCCGTACGCGCCGCTTCAGCTCCCGAACTATCGGCGGCTTCTTCTCTTCCCTTGCGATAAAGAAACATCGTAAATTAATTGAAATATTCATTGTTGGAGAGGGCCTTACATTCGTTCGCCGAACGGTAGGTGCAGCCCACTGGCACACATCGGGCAAGGTGTGCGACACGCAGACTCCTTTGTTGTCTGATTTTTTTTAATGGGGTACAAGGTCTTGTTTAGTAAAAAATATGCAATTTACTGGACATTTCAAGCTAAGTAAGCCCGCCATCAGGTTTTTGGCACGTATTAGCTGCTTTTGAGCAGCAGGGGTTGACTACCGCTCAGCTGCACGGGCGTCTAGCCCCCGTCATTTATGTGTTGTCGGACTTGTATTTTTGCATTTGCGTGTTTTTGCATTCTGCATAGTTCTGATAGATAGTTCTGTATAAGCAACACTATAAAATCCGGTTTTGGCTAGGCGCCCACAGGAGGTGAAACCCACCGTAACTTTCCCTACCCAGCTTGTTTCAACAGGCCGCGCTGGGTGGTGAGTTCGTTAGGGTGGTAGACGTGGGTTATCAGTGGTTTGGGGGTTTTCTAGTGGTTATGATTCAGTTGAAAGGAAATTCTTATTCGGTTTGTGGAGGGCTGCGGTGGGCCGGGTAGTTAATAAAATGGCTGGTGCTGTTCCCCTTGCAGTGTCATACACCGTTGCTCGATTCTCAGTTTGGAGAGTGCGTTGGCGCGCTTTTCCCGGAATACATTTAACTAGCCTTTCCTGGATTCTGCTTTTCTTTTGTTAATCCTGTAGTTTGCCGAATTTGTGATTCGAGTGCTTCTACGCCGTCAGCAAGTGGAGTGGTGGTCGTAGGCTACGCGTAGAGGACTCCCCATTTGTCTCCGTTTGTTTAACTCTAATTTGTCTCCCACTAGCGTGTATTCATCTCTAACTATAACCCAGCTAAATGTGTCGATATTCAGTCGATGTTGCAATATGGAGCTAGCGCACGCCTAGATGCAGGCGCTGGACGCTTACTTTGGGCGGCGGCAGCCTCAGGGGGCGCCGTTCGCTTTGCGACGCTACTGGGCATTCTATTGGAACACAGCCGTTTCCGTAACCGCTGGAGATGGAAGGAATCGGGGTAACTGTGTTAGAAACATCCCTTCGTTGAATAACGGAACTGCTGCCCTGGCGACGCGGACAGGGATATGGCAAGGGAGCAGTACTGCTATACAGCAAGATGCTAAGATTGTTAGAGGCCATAAGTCCGCCAGGAATAGCCTTTTTGCCTTTTGTGGGTGCGGCGCTGTTGTGAAAGACCAGCTAGATAAAGGTAGGAAACTGGTACAGGAGGCGCTTAATCTGTGGAAACTGAACCGCTGCCAAACACGAGCGACTGTTGCCATACTCCATCGGCCAGACGCAGCCTTGAACGCGACGCGTCTAAAGTCTAAGCTGGTGGTGAAGTGTGTTGAGAACAACAATGGTTGCGGAGCACGCAGCAGAGGCGAGCAAGTGGGATAGGTGGCGGCAATCGCAGACACGAATTATTGGTAGTTCACTGTACCTCCGCCTAGGATTAGTTCTCAACGTCGGTGGTACTTTTGTCTTGACGAACTCACAGTATAATTTAAATATTTGTGCTGGCATTGGTTCCAGCTGTTGCACTTCATTAACTGATCGAGTCAGCAGGCAGTAAACCGCAACGGTTGCCGGTCTCCCAGCCTCTGACAGGTCGTTGGGCGAGAGGTATCTCAGGAACGGGAAGCACTAGCTTGCGCGAGGCCTATCCCGCTACTTTGACATACTGAAGTGACAAAATGTGGAGCTTGAATGAGGGCAGACGTGATATATAAGTTGACCAGGAGACGGTGTTCCATTAGGGGATTCCCCGGTATTCCCCCAGCGGCCTCAAAAGTGTGAATGTTCTAATGGCCAGCACGCATACACTGATGTACCCTTTAAAGTACATCCACTATGTTGCCCCTAGTTGACCGGCTCCAAATTAACAACCATTAGGCCTGTCCATTCGAAATATGCCAAAGGCTAGTTACCTCAAGCCAAACTTACGGGGCATCCCACATCGCAAATTGAGCCACTGCAGTTGCCGCGGCTATCAGTTGACAGTGGAGGTGCAACTGGCGCACAGCCCCGTGCGCAGGCTTTCAGGTATAGTTATTCCCAATTTTAATCTCGAAGCCATACGTGTCCTAAAAAAGTACTTGCCCGACTAAAATGTACTCAATTACTGTAAATACCGGCGAATAGACGTGGTCCCAAGCAACCCTACAGCCAGTTGCTGTGAACTAGCTCTAGCCGGTACCCTTCATGCGATTTTTAAATACATAATGTTAGTTTCTCTGCTTGTCCGAAAGTATTTAGATTACGCGTTTTCTCCTTAACTCCTTAACTCCCTAGTTGGCCGACCGGATTGGTTTTTCCAGAATAAGCGTAGCTCAAGCCTAAACAGGCTTCGTACACTCTCCGGGTAAAGGAAAAGACAAGGGATGTAAAGGCCAATCGGCGAGCTATTGGTGATGACACGTGTTAACGTAGGGAAGTCACTCCGTATTAGGTGTGTCACTTGGTTTAGGGACAAGAATGGGCTGCGGTCCCACGCATGCATCCAAACCGAATCCCGCATATTCAGATGCACATGCGTTCCAGCATGCACGGGGTCGTGGTTAGCCCGTGCGAGAAAACAGGCAATTGGACACGTTTCCAGACAGGGGAGCTACCCTTACTGTTACGAAGGCGAGCATGTAAGCATACACTGTGCCTTTGAATGTCAACGTAGTTTTGCCCTGATGCATATAGGGAGGATACTGCAGATGACAAGGCATTGTATGCATACAAGCCAGCACTTAACCAACCAACGCATGTAAACAAAGATGGTGAAACAAAGAAACCGGTACAGGCAAGCACGCCAACAAAAATGCACAAAAGTACGAGGAAGGCGAGCCAATATTTGGTTTGTAGGTTCGCGGGTTGCTGCTGTGAGGGCCCCCGAATGATGCGTCAGATGAAGTGGCCAGATCCAGGCAGAGGCGTGCAGCGCCTAATGGGGGTTTTTAAGGGAAACAAAACCACCTTAAAAACACCAACTAGGCTCTTGACGCTTTTGCATGGAGCTGACGGAGGGTGTAGTGCTTATAGTCTGTGTATAACCGACGTAATTCACGAACTACCGAGGTTTTGCATACGACTCCATCGAGGCTCATTTGTCACAGCGGCTGTTATTTGGTGCCGTTGCGCCGCGTTGTTGAATGGGTCTGTTGGCACTGGGACTTACCTGTGGTAACAATATTTGTTGGCATGCAGTTGGAATTAATTCCTTTTCCAAGCGCAGAGGGCTGCACCGGCGGAGATTTCATGGTGAGCATACTGATGTATGTGATGCAGTCTAATAATCTGAAGATAAAGTATAAAATTGTACCTCTGTATGGTTTATGGATGTACCTTGGAGCTATGATTGTAGGTAATAGATATTAAATCATAACTATTGATATATCTACTGGTTACACTCCAAACCATCCGCGAGTGCAGCAAGCTTTTAAAGACATAAGTAGTATCAAGAATTGTAACTAGCATATCTTAAACCATTCCTTGATAGCACTCAGGACTTCTTCGTTTCCGGGCTCAATGACAAGGTAGTGCCCCCGTTCTCCCTCCAAGATCTGCAGGTCACGCTCGGTAATGTGTGTGGCGGATTCGTTTATAAAGCGCATGCTGCCCTGAAACAACAACAATCATAATAGGGAATGACGACTGGCAATAGTAATGACAATATGGACGGAGTGCGTATACTTCACGGAAGATATGCCTCAAACCAGCTACCCCGCGTTCGCCACCCCACTACAAGCCCGCCTGCTACAGTTACACTTGGTGTTCTGCGAGAGCTACAGCAAATGCGCTGCACCTGTGGCTCAACAATGGAGTCTTCTCTCGCATGGATGATCTTTAGGCGAAGATGACTCGGGATAGACTTGGCTTCCGCGTGCACACGAGGGACTGCAGACAACACTTCAGCTGCCATTCGGCAAGGGATCTTCAAAGGGCAGGTCACTAGGGGGTCCTGAATAACACAAAAAAACACAGTAGAGACGCGAAGAATAGCTATCCATTGCGCTAGTTGCTCTTTCCGCTTGTCTTAGCTCGTGACAAAGTCAGCCAGATAACCACCTACGTAGTTAGCTGGCCTAGCACCTAAATAAATAGGCATACACAAAGTAGAGCAAGTTCGGTGAACAGCAAGCTCTGCAGCTACAGCTGGCTGGCTTCATTGAGAAAAGGCGCAGGGGACTAGCCACCCGCGAGTTAGTCAGCTGTGCAAAGCTTAAGCTAAGAGGCAGGTGGCAAGGGCGGATTCTCAGTGAAGGCTGGTATCGACCAGCATGAGCGAATGTTGGCCGCATGCTCCTCCATGCGAGCTCTCTGCTCCTGCTGTGTTGCCGCTGCTGGTGCTGCGAGTTGTAGTAGTTGTCAAGTCGTCTTCCTACCTCGTCTTTCTGCACGTCGACCCAGCGCAGGCGCGCCGGGGGGACCTTAACAGCGCCGATATGTGGAGTAACCTTCGAGAGGACTCCGCCAACTTTAGCTATTGCTTTGTTAAATGCGCCTGAGCTTGCCTTTTCAATGGCCAGCATCGGTGCCAAAGCTACGCATGCCACTATACGGGCACGTTGCGAAGAGGCAGAATTGCCACCTGAAGCCCCATTTGCAGCAGGAGGAGCGACAGCCCCATCTTCTGCAGCCCCATTTGCTGCAGCTCCGTCTGTTGCAGCTCCATTCGCTGCAGCCCCGTCTGCTGCAGCACCATCCGCTGCAGCACCACCCCCTGCAGGACCACCTGTCGCCGCCCCATCTGCTGCAGCTCCTTCTGCTTCAACATTATCTGCAACGGCGGCCCGAACGCCGACAGCAGGAGTGGCACAGGGGAGAATCAGCCAGTGTTTTCTGTCGCCCATGAGTTCAAGCGCTCGTATGACGGAAAAGCCTCCCATAGATATACCTACGAGGCAGATGGGGGGAAGCGCTTGATTGTCACTAATATTATTGGTGAGTCGGTTCTGTTTCACCAGATCTTCAGCGACAAACTCAGCGAAAGTGATGACATCCCAACCCAAGTCGTCGAGGCGTTCAACGCTGCATCGACGGCCCTTCCATCCCTCGGAGAGCCCAAAACTCTCAAGGTCCCCCGCATACACAGAACAGCCTGCGTTATTCAGCTGTTGCATCCAGCTACCCTCGTATATGCACCAGCGGCGGTACTGCTGTTCGCCTCCTTTAGAACCACCCGACACCTTCGCTACCCTTCCAGGCGTTGTCTCTGTGGTTGCCGCTGCTGTGTTTGCTGCCGCCGTTATTCCTGGTGTCTGTGCAGGCAGTACGACGTCTTGCTCGTCTGGAGAGAGGTGTCTCAGAAACTCAAACCTGGCATGCGTCTGCACACCGTGAATAAACAGAACTGCTGCTTTAGGGTGCTGCACCCGCCAGGCATAGATAGTGAGTTTTAGGCCTTTGGGGTTTACAACAGTGGCTGTTTCAGGATTCCCGTCCAAAGGATACAAAACCTCCCCTGGAGATGGTAACCTTGGCTTTTGCTTCCGCGCCATCCTCGTCGGCTAATTGTGTGCTTCTTCTGCTCAGATCGTTTGGATTAGTCTGGTTCTGTCTTAATGCACCCTGTTGCCTTTGAGCGTCTGGTCCATTTATCCAGCAACAAGTCGTTCCCCTGGCAAAAGGGAATGAGCTGTCCACAGTCTACGTATTTGTGCTTGAAACAAAGACAGGGGCATCTGGGAGGTGTCTAGACGACGAAGGAGACCAGCAACAGAGGTCCCCTCCGAACAGCAAACCCTGTGTGGCGCACACTAAAGCCCCTAAACCCAGATCCACACCTTCAGAGGATTATATTTGCAATCTAAACCTCCTAGGGGAAGCTTGTATGCAGAAATCGTCCTCGCCGCCTGCTCAGGCAGGCTGCAGCGCCGCCGCCGCCGGTGGAGGTCTGCCGGCGGAGCTCGAGTGCTGGGAGCCTGCGTAGTCCTGAAACTCTAAAGGAAAACCCAAATACAAAGCAACAAGGGAAGTTCAGGCATATTAGAGGGCCAGTTCCTTATTATGTGCGCCCAGATATTTGCGAGGTGGCGTGCTCTAAGACGCACGACAGCCGGGGATTGGGGCTGCCGAAGGCGGCAGCGTTTACAGTTGGAGAAAAAACAGGCACTTTAGCCTATCCCCACGGTACCAAAACATCCCAATTCGTATATTTCGGGTCTTTAGATGTCATTAAATGGAGACTTCAGTAAAACTGTGCTGCGTAGAGCAGTAGGGGCTGTTGTGGTTGGCATGTCGGCCGACACAACTCGTGAGATCACCACCACAGAAACGAGAGGTTGTAGGGGGATGTTCCTTCACCCCATATTTCGTTTTACGACCTCTGCCCGTGAAATTGAAAATCTGTTAATGCACTAATCACATTTTGTAACGTCCTCTTCCCCCCAATTCGCGTTTCAACAAGTCTCCTGCGCCTTCCCCGTGCACGGCCCATTCGTCGTGGCCAGCGTATAGCTCTTGGCGAATTTTTCACAGCTATGAAGGAGGCATATATATCCCTCCCTAATATATAAGTTACACTGCAGTACCTCCAAAAAGCAAGACTAAGCTAGCGTACCCACTATTCCTGCAAACTCACCAAGTGAACGATCCATTCGCAACGGTTCTCCAGCCTGGTCTGTCTCACGTTCGCTGATGAGCATTCACTTGGGCAGTGTAGGCAGCCTGCGCGCAACTGTTAATGCTCTACAATCCCCTGTAGCAGTAATATACTGCAGCATATACTGCAGCAAATCGGGCGTGCTGGTGCCTGCATGTGGCAATGATGTGCTAGTTGTTGCCCCACATTCGTCCCTCTTGCAACACGAATTGCAAGGCGGTGCTCGGCAGCTCATGTTGGCCGACCTCCTCTCCCGCAGCCCTTGGCCATAGGCGCTGCGCCGAGGACACATGGATTAACGGGGAAAGGGAAAGGCTGTCAGGCCTTCTGGAACTGTTTGTGAACTCCCAAATACTTTGACTCCACAGCAGCTCAGGACAGTGCCTGAATAGGAGCAAGGATCGCCGATACAAGTTACCTTATTTTGTCTGGAGACGACGAACGTTGCGAATTCCGATTATGCGCGTTTGCTTTGTCCCCGTCACACTTATTTGTTCTGGCAACGGCGAGCTTTCACTGCTGCACAGAGAATGAGCCCAAACGACCACTCAAGGTCAACCCCCCCTCAACTCAGAGTCATCCAAAGCCCTTTTCGAACAACTGGTATTCTAAATCCAAAAGAATCTTCAACCCAACCCCGTTCAACCCCGTTCAAAGCCAAATGTTTTGCTCAGATCCCAGGCCTTTTCAATTGGCGCCTGCAAGTCCTGCGCCAGCCTCTCGGCGGCAAAACGGGAGACTGATGAGTTATGAGTTGATGTGTATTGCGCGCCTACAACGTATTGCCACTCGCATTTTTGCCACGTTCTAGACCCCAAATTTCAAGAAAATTATATTCCACAATATTAGACCACAAGCTCACCCCAATAATAAACCTTAACGGGGAGCCTTATCCTAAACTACCATCCCCAACCCTTAATCTGGCCACTACCAGTACTGCAGCACACTAACAAAAACTCAAAGCTTCAATGATCTCAACGAGCACAACCTGACTGTATGCTTCAGCATCTAGCAGTGAGGTACCCGCAGCCAAGATTCGCGGACACGTCAATTGAAGTTCAAACAAAGGGTTTAGGGTTGTAGTTGTTACGATTTGTTGCGATAAGCGTTTAGGGAACCACTGCATTTCACTGAAAAAAAAATGACAGCAAAGGATCGTATGCAATCTTAGAAGGCCGGTGGGGTGACTTGGTCGGGCTCAATGGGTCGTCCCAAAGAAACCTCTTCTCCGGGTCCCTCCTGCAAATACATACAGTTCATAAAAGAGCCCCATATATAACATCATATAAGGAGAAGCAGCAGTAACCGTAACAACCCAAATAATCACAACCAAGAGGCACCGCTGAGTGAGGACACAGTGAAAGGGGACAGGCAAGAGGCAACAAATCGCCACGAACAAATAAATAGGTAGTACGATACACGCAACAACAAATGGACGGCCGTAAATCAACGAGGATGCAGATAAAACAGACGGCAACGGGATCACAAAGGCATGAAAACGATAGGTAGCCGCAACGTTCAATCAGCATGTCTGCGATCGAACTCATCAGCAAGCGCCATTTCGAATTAGGCTGCGTTCAATTTTGTCATACCGATACGCTTATCCCGTGTTGCTGCAGTTCTTGTCTCATACCAAAGTGTACAAGGACACATACCACCCCCATGCTGGCTGTGTATATGCCTGCAACACACTGGCCCAAAATAAATACACAAATTGATACGCATTCGAACTAAACTGCCAACATGAGCTAGGTGGGAGGCGTCAGGGCAAACACAGGAAGGCAAACACGAAAAAAACAGCAACCAGGAGTCGCTACCCACCGACGAGGGCTAGGACGAAAGAGCTCCTCCACAACGACAGGGATAATGATCCTTAGATAACAACACAAAATGTCACAGGTGGAGGAGGATAAAGAAGTAATCCTAGCAATAAATATATAAACTGTTTAGCTCAAAGTACGCCACAACATATGCGATGTTGGCCTAACGATACTTGAAAGTTCGCTGAGCAACACTGGGAGGTATACGCCGGCCCGCGCATAATACAACCAATAGCCAGTGCGACAAACAAAACTCAGCGTAGCAAAACCTCACCGTAAAATATGTAGAAGCACCCTTTACCTCCGGGAACGGTGAGGAATCGAAACCAGGAAAAAAAGAAGGGCCTCATCCGCTCCAAGGGCGGAATATCTTTGGCTTCCACGGTCATCGTCAGCATTCCGAACAAACTGCAGTCGCAATGGAACGAACATCCACGCCGTGAAATAAAATAGTCGGGAGCCCGTCCCGCTCCTGGGGTGAAAGCTTTTTAAGGTGCGGACAAACTCCCCCTTCGCCACTTGCCCCTGGGGGCTCTGCTTGTGTTGAGAAAATAATCATCTGCCACAGTAATTGTTACTACAAACAATATTTATAATGAAGGCAGGTTTTATGTGGGGATAACGTCACCTCCCAGAAATTCACAGTAAAATACTAGGCAGAGTTTGTAGATTTGGGACTTGCTCACATCAGGTACAGCTGCAGGATGTAGTTTGAGGGTTCCGTAAGGAACGAGAAAATGTTAATACAAGCCAAACCCGAAGTTAAGACAGTCATGAGGCCCCCTGTAAATAAATTCCAACCACCCAGCGTGCATTAAGAAAAACACACACTAATACATTCTCCGTAGAAAATGCTGTTACGGCGTGCAGCAATAAGACTGAGCCGCATTCCGGTTCAGGCGCAATGTCTTTTCAGTTCTGAACGCCTGTGAATAAGGTGTACCAGTCTTACCAAGAAAACAGAGGAATCGCAAAGGCTTGGGGCCCTCCCCCAAAAATTCCGTCGCTTGCTGCAGCACTTTGCTGCCGCCACTCAACAGTACTTCTTGGAAGCGGCTTGTGGCCCCGCCTGTGCTCCAAGCCCCATCCTCCCCTATTTAATGCAACGCAAGAATGTTGTTTTGCATACAATGCTACCAAATGCTGTTAATACTGTCTTGGTAACACAGACAATGTGTAACAAAGACAATGCGAAACCGTGCTTGGGTCGAACGGCCGAGTGGTTGTTGCCCTTCACATGTTTGTGTGGCTTGTTATAGCTAGCCGATAATATCACCATTACAGCTTAGCCAACTCACCCATGATGAAAGGCGGGAAGCGAAGAAAGACCGCAACACGCGTTTCCAGTCTGCTCCTCAGAGGCCGCTGGTCACAGCAACGGCGGCTTCACCACTGTGTAGGGAGCAATTCCTCTGCAACGCCACTCCAGTCTTCGAATTTTAGTTTAAAATGCATTTAAACGCTTGTACGCCGTTTAATTGAACCTCCTCAAGCAGCTTGAAGTTTTTCCGGGATGGCCTACATGCAACAAGACCCAAGGGTCGAAGCCGCAGCAATGGCTGCAGCCCACTGTACCGCTGGAACCAGTACATTTCTCCCCTTTAGAAGTCTGCTTGCCGCACTACTAGTTAATCAATTTGGCACTATGTATATGCTCATGGAAAGCAGACTATGGTCACTTTCTCCACCAGTGCCTCAATGCTCCCTCCCCCTGTGTATTGCTGTTATGTCTGGCAGGCAAAATTGTGTTCTACTTGTGCGGTGGCTGGCTGCTGAGGGCCTGATAATTGTCCAACAAATCTCTACAGTGTTTATGCATGCAGGAAAGGGGGGTTGGTTATGTTTCCCCCTGGCGTAGTGGGGGCTTTGTTGGGGTAGGAGAGGGAGCTTCCTGCCAGCACTAGCTGCGGCACTGCACGTAACAACCCATCTCAGGGCGTCTCATCTAGCACTGTTCCCAGGCGCTTTGCCCGCCTGTCTAAGGGGCCTGGGGAGGGAGGCGAGATCAGCTATTTTTCCGGAATATTTTGCCAGCTCTCAGCTTAAGTACTCCATTGCAACTCACGACAGCCCCTCAATAAGGTCAAGGACCCCTGTTAAGCTTAGTAGCACCGCATAGTTCATCGGGGCATATGGGAGTAACGAAGCACACCTCTCAGCAGGGAGGCCAACTGCACAGCAGTGATTACTAGCGATGGTACTTCAAAAGTAGACATGAATGCATACGAAACTTTCACGGCTGTCGCCAAGGTTTTCATCAAAATATGGGCCATATACCCTCTTATACAGTAGAATTTGATCACGATCGGCCCGCTAGTGGGGAGGCAACCAACTTTCGGGACCCTTGCCGTTGAGGGAACAAGCTGGTTTTCTGCATCTTATCCGCTGGGCATTGTTCCCCCAAGGACGTTTCATGAACAATGCCTCCGGCTTTCTGGACTGTCCACATATATGAGGATGTAGAGGGGAAATTTATTCGTTCCTTCGAACAAGTCTCCGTCTTCAAAACGCACCGGGAATTCTAGAAGTGCCATTGGCGGCATCATGATTAAAAGGGGACGCCTAGCGACGGCGGCTAAACCTTACTCACGCATTTCACGGTTCTGGAGAGAATCCGGACCGTGGAAGCCTTCAATCATGGGCTACCTTTCAGGTTTACTCCCAGGTCCTCAAGGGGGCCGGGAACGGCAGGAGTAAGAATACTTAAGCACGGGAAACTGTCAGTAGCGCTCTACATCCAAAAGGATCAGTCATTTGCAAGCATATATTCAATGGCGGACTCTCAACTTCCATATAATTAGTTCATAGGAGGAGTGTCTTCCGTCGAGAGGCAATTTGTAACCGCCTGGGCCCCAGAGGGAGAAGTCAAGGTTGATCTCGCTGAGATGATGCAGTACGTTCGCATAAAATAAAGGCCACTTCCGCAGCCCTAGTTAAGAAGGAGTAGGTCGCATAATTGGATACAAGGACGATCCAAGCTTACAGCTTATAGATATTGATGCTGTGACTGCGATATTCGCCGAGAATGGGAATAAAAGGCATAATATAGTGAACATTCACTACAATCACCTCGGCTGGGCTCACGGCGGATGCGCTGACACTTACTCAATGAGTTTCCCAGTTAAGAAGTATTAAGACGTTTTGGGTTGGACTCTAAGTGAGAGTATCCTAACAGCGCAACAAGAAGTGGCGACGCATGCTGGGCTGTTCCCTTACCAGCCCCAGCCCCAGCACGTTGGGCCGCTATCCCAGGGCGTGTGGGGATGGCGGGAGTTTCCCTGTTCCCGAATAACGGACTATGATACTATTTTGAAGCTTTGGTTCAACTTATTTTTCTGAACAACAGTGTATCGGGAGCATAGTCAGCCTCAGTATAGTCTACCCGACGCAAAGAGATAAGGAAGGCACAGCCACATCGTCAAATCAATAATATCGCATTCAGGCATAGGCTCATAGCCAGTAAAGAAAGGTACCCATACGTGAGGCACATTTGCAGGCCAGTTGCATTTGCAGTGGAGACGAAAGGTGGTGTACCACAGATGGGTACCCTTCTGTACTGGCTATTAACCTATGCCTCAGTGAGATATTATTAAGTTGACGATGTGGCCTACCTTCATAGGTAATAAGGCAAGCTCACGACTGAAGAAGGACTAAAGAGCGACAGAAATCGCGTTCACCACCAATCTCCACTGCCAGTATTCCCTCTATTTGTCTTAGTTTTTGCCACCCCATCGTGTGAGGGGATTCGGCACCTTAACGATAAAACCGCCAAGTGGATTCTGCTTGCGATTGTCTTATCCCTGGGGGCACAAGTCGAGGTGCCTGGGTACACTTTCGTCGCTCATTGGTGAGAGAGGTCCTCTCCCGAAGGCCCTAAGACCCCTAGTGCCTCGAACTCTCCGTTTTGGGAACACAAAAACGAGTTTCCCCCACATAACTCAGCGGCGGCAGCCATCGAATTTGGCACCCACCAAGCCGTGAAGACGTTACATGGACTGCATCGTTCTCTTTCGCGGTAAGTAAAGTCATATTGCTAAGGATTGCACACGCATGCCAATGCCAAGGAAGTGTGGAAGCAGGGCTTTGAGCAGCACAGCCATGGGAACAAACGGATCACGGAAACGTCCGGGTGACCCAGCACCGCCCAGAGCAGTGACAGGGCAGCAAGGGGTGGCTACCGTGGATTCAGATTTTCTTCTAGCCAACATTGGGCTTACGCATGTTTGAATTGCTTGTCAGGAGTTGCTAGCGTTGCTCGGTAACACCTGCAGAGGGAATCTGATTTCGGATGCCAAGGTAGGGGGCGCTCCTTGTCTGCCACTACGCTTTGTTAATTCCAAGCAGGACGGGAGGATTGGGAAAACTATGGGCTTCAATTAAACGTTACATTGACTCCGAAATGGGACACACTACTATGGTACAAGACTTGTAGGTTGGATACTATCAACAGAACGCAATCCTGATGTGTCACCTAGGTAATCCAGTGGGCGGCGTGCTTATGGCTCCGTGCGCACTGTAGAGGCCTAGTTTCCAGGAAACGATGAAATAGTGCACCTCTAGGCGTTTCTTACTGCACCTGCATCGTGTACTTCGATTAGAAGAGGTAGCGGCACAAGGAAAAACAAACGAGGTGGCTCCTCTGCAGTGCAAAGGCGCTCCAGGAAATGATTAAGAAAAGTATGCACGCGGTCGTCAAGGTCGTACGAAGACCACTGTTTACACTAAACCGCCACCGCTGTATATCAGCAGCAAGGGATGAGCTCTCACATGTTCTATGTAGCAACGAGCTGCAAGAAGGCAGGACCGAGTAGCAGGGTCTTTTTCGTTCTCCGGACTGCTCCACTCAGCCGAGTACTGTGTCTCCACTTCTCCGTAATGCCAGCAACAAATCCGCCCAACACCCTCAAGCCCGGAGTGCTGCAGACTCTTCCGAGTAATTAATGGATCTCTACTGATATACAGATGGACTGCATGAGTTCACAGTGAGTTTGAGGTTGCGCCAGTATCTAGATCGTCGTCACACCAATACTGACCGGCATCCAGGGCCTGTTGATGCGAATTCATGGCCCAGCCTAACATCGGCCACAGCATGACCCCGACGAACTATTTGGAAACAAGCGGCCAGATGGAATGCACTAACGGCGCGCTCGTGCAATATGCGCACCTCTATACTTAGTAAGCTTCATTGAACTGAGTAGATTTCCTCCCTTGTGCGGAATGGCTTCATAATACGCCAGCGTGCTCTTCGATCTGGTGCTCTTCCGCACCACTGGTCTACTCCGGGGGACCATTTTTTGGCCCCGCGTTAGACCTTGCTGTTGGAAGGCTGCCCTGTACTCCCGCGTCTTTCAACATTTCACCGACACCTTACTGCGCTGCAGACGTTTATGGGCGAAACTTAAGGACATCAGGCAAGAAACAATGGCAAGCAATATTTAGCCGTCACGTATAGCACGGATGAGTTGGTTTGGGTGGACCCACACCCCGTCCGAAGCTTGCAGGGAAGCAAAAGGCCGAATACGCTAGCACTGCGGTGGGAAAGATGCTTTGCCGTTTGCTTGCGTGAGAATAAGGTACCCCATAGTCGGCTTACCCTCAACGTGAAGGCATCACAATGTCACCAATTCTGGGTTCCTGGAACGGGCTAGAAAATCACCAGATTTTTGTCGACATCGCTGTACAAAAGGGCAACAATGACATACCGAAAAAGAACCATTGATTAACATGGAGAACCTAGACGTGCTTGTAACAAGTCGCAGACCCCAGGAAACAGGAGTACTATGTTAAGCATAGAAACAAAGGACTTTCCGATTGGATTCCGGAGAGTCGTTTTCCCGAAAACAGTTTCTCAGGAGCATCTGCGCGCCCTCTTCTATAGGCGGGAAACGACTACACCAATCGGCATGTGCAATGTAGCTTATCTTTCGACAATTTAAAGTAATTCAAACCGGACTTAGCGATGGTGCCAAGCTAGCTATATGTTGAAGGAGGAGCTTATATCGGAATGTAGAAGAGATTAGCCCCTGAGAGTGCATAGAAAAGGGGATTACAGCAACTCTTTGTAAAAGGAGGTGAAAATAGCACACAATCAGTTGTATCATGCTCTATGGAAGATAGTACCTGCGTCGTCGCTTACCTGCAGAATGACTAAAGGTTTCCAGGTGCACGCTTGTTGTTTGCATACAGTCTTAGTGCATGCCGGGAATGGGACTTGGTAGTGATTACAGATTAGTTTCTCTTGCAGCACTAGCTGCAGCAAGGTGAGTTGCAACCCATATCCGTTGGGCTCACTGGGAGGCTGGCTGGGATGTCCGCATGACTGAGTAAAATCAAGTGCAGTCGCTACAAGCAGCAACCAAAGTAACCAGCGCTTGGAATGCAGCCTCCATCACTCCCCTTGCCCCTTTTCTTTCTCTGTGTTTGATTTTTGGATTCCCGTGAGATGTACTACCTATACCTCGACATACACATTCCGATTTGGGTGCTCAGACACACAAGAGCGTCTTCCTCCTTGCGGCACGGCCGAGAGCAAGTAGCAGATGCAGCAAGGCCTGTGTGCAGTTGGTACACGTATTCCCCACATCCAAGCACGCCAGCTACTGAAATCAAAGTAATTCCTCAGCAGTTGTCTCCAGTGTCGCTGCATGCATCGATTGGCGAGTTGTATATGCTCGCATCTGCTGTTGGCATGCAGCACAGGTTTCGCCAAGGATCACTACCTGAGTGGCAGCTGTAGTGAACACTCACTACAATCACGGCAAACAATGCTAACCTCCCAGTTTGCCGTGCTCATTGTGTTC